>LPNX010487315.1:1930-15933 GCA_001517045.1 Pseudotsuga menziesii
GAAAAAAACCAAGCTTGGGGAATTTCCCATTGAGGAGCACCATAGAGCATCTCTACCATTATTTTTCTTACAATTGAGGAGCTAGCAAAGGCAACATTAACTTGGTCANGAAAGAAATCAAGCTTGGGGAATTTCCCATTGAGGAGCACCATAGAGCATCTCTACCATTATTTTTCTTACAATTGAGGAGCTAGCAAAGGCAACATTAACTTGGTCATTGTGGTGGAGTATGTAGACACAATTGAGCAAGAAAGAAACCAAGCTTGGGAAATTTCCCATTGAGGATCACCATAGAGCATCTCTACCATTGTTTTTCTTACAATTGAGGAGCTAGCAAAGGCAACATTAACTTGGTCATTGTGGTGGAGTATGTAGACACAATTGAGCAAGAAAGAAACCAAGCTTGGGAAATTTCCCATTGAGGAGCACCATAGACCATCTCTACCATTGTTTTTCTTGCAACTGAGGAGCTAACAAAGGCAACATTCTTCCTAGTCTCCCCCCTAACTTGAGTATCTACACATAATTGAGCAAGAAAGAAACCAAGGTTGGGGAGTCTCCCATTGAAGAGTACCATTGAGGAGATAGAAAAGAAAACCTTTCTCCCAATTATCCCCTTAATTTGAGTATTTAGACACACTCTTGTGGTGATGGGAAACTCACGCAATCAAGCAAGAAAATCAGCAAGGAAGAGGATACCTGATCAAATCCTTGAAGAAATTAGAGAAAAGAAAAGAAATGACATGACCAATCGAATACGCTCTATGCACACTCAACCAATTCCAATTGTTGAGGATGCCACAGTTATTCCTACCAATAGACATCAAGAAAGACAAAAGAATTCACTCGAGGGGCCTTCGGTATCCATATTAGTAGCGAAACAAGCATTGCATGGCACTGATCAAGGATTAAAATGTAGGTACACATCAAGGCCACGTAAAACCTTTGTAGATTTAATTGGATGTGGGTATACAAGTGACAAAGTTAGAGAGACATTGAATGCCGAACATATGCTCTAAGAAGACAATGTTGTTCAGACCACCCAAGAGCATCTCCAATTGCCACAGTCCAAATGATAGGAAGACATGGAAGGACATGAAGCTCATGTTCAAATACTAGACCCACCGGGCGATATGGTACAAGGTGTAGTTCCAAACTCCCTACCTCCATTAGCAACTTCATGCCAAAGAACTCGAAAACGCATACAAATTGATGAAAGTCTCATTGGTGCGCTTGAAGGTATGCTTTCTAAACGCAATATTGCATCTACCTCCATTAGCAACTTCATGCCGAAGAACTCGAAAACGCATACAAATTGATGAAAGTCTCATTGGTGCGCTTGAAGGTATGCTTTCTAAACGCAATATTGCATATCAATCTCAACATATACTTTTCAACTATTTTGATTCTAAATGTGATGGAGATAAATTTAGATTATTTATATCGTTGTTAAAATCTAGGTCTATGACTGTTGTTAGGAAAAATGTAAGGATAAAGATGATAAACATATTTGAACCAAGTTCTCAGGTTGTCAAAAGTTTAGTAGATGCATTTAGTACTATTGGAAAGAGATCACATTCAAAGGATCGCAATGTAGCTCGTCGTGTTTTATCACAATCAATCATGAACAAAAGCACCAAGGCCCTTCGACTTCTTACTTAGATCCAAACTTGTAGGATTGGATATCAAAGCACTCCGTAGTTATTGTTCTAGAAGAGAACAACTTGACTCTAGTGAAATAGATGTCTAGTCCTTCATTGGAAGGCTTCCACACTTCGATATGAAGCTCATTGATGCACTAAAGGGACTGGTGCAAGAGTTTTGGCGTGAAAATACTAGAACTTCATCCAACCAAAAATATATACTAATATTGAGAAGGGGTTCAAGGGATCATGAGACCCACATTAAACATTTTCTTGACATGACACAAATAGAATTATGTGAGATATTTACGCATGAACATAATGAACTTAACTTGGTCCAAAGATCCTTTGAGAAATGCAAACCATGGTATGTTAAAATAAACACAACTCGTATTACATGTTGTTGTTGATATCACATTGAGTACAGTTATTATTATGACACATATATACATATATTGTGTGCATTGCATAACACTCTTGTGCAGGAATTCTCAACTACATTGCCACTGACATCATCTAGAGAATTTATCCATAGCATTTCATGTAGAAGGACAGAAGGTTGCACATTTTATCAAAGGCATGTTACATTTTTATCAATTAAGCAATATGATCTTAGGATCTTATCTGAGAGAATAACATGCACAACAATAATCACAAGAGACAAGAGACACAAAGAACTTTCCTCAGGGAAACCATAAAGGAGAAAACCCCACAACTTCCTCAGAGATAGAATGAGCACCAATGACAGCAGTAAAACCCAAAGATAGAAAAGATGATCTCCAACAGTTGTTCTCTCTCTCACTTTTGTGAGCACTTCCTCTCTCACTCAAGAACCCCAGTTGAGTGAGTGTGTGTGACAAATGAAATGTCTCCCTCTCTATTTATACTACTTTCCAACTTGACAATTACTTACCAAGACCAGCGTCTCTAGGAGAGTCTAATAACCCTAGTCCCCCTCAACTGTGGGGACTTTTCCCCTCCTGATCAACAAGAAGGGTTAACCTCAACTCAATTGGGGGGTCTATTTCCCCAACTTACAACGAATGGTAAACCTCATTGACTTTGCATGACTTTATTATATTAATGAATCTCCCGATAGGAACATCGAGCTACAATATAAGTGAATATAATTTGAAGTTACAAATACATCAACACTCCCTCTTAACTAGGAAAGTATTCTCTTGGCACAATTCATCAGCACAAGTCTTCTTTTCTGGATCATCATCAAAGCTGGATCATCATCAAAGCTAGATCATCACTGGATCATCATCATCACTGCTTCCGCTATCTCTCAATTCTACTTGTCATAGGAAGTTCTATAGAGCCAGCCCTTTTTCATGATGGTTGTAGGCATAGCCTCTAGGTATGTCTTCATCTTATTCAACACTTATACCTTACGCAATCAGAAAGTCCCTCCCAACACTTACATCTAACCATGGGAGAAACACATCCACCACCATGTCAGAAAGGCATGCCCAACACTCACATCTGACCATGGGAGGAACACATCCACCACCATGTTAGAAAGGCCCAACACTCACATATGACCATGGGAGGACCAACCTGCCACCATGTCAGAAAGGCTTGTCCAACACTTATATCTGACCATGGGAAGCCCAGCCTACCACCACGTCAGAAAGTCCCAACACTCACATCCGACCATAGGAGGCCCAGCCTACCACCATGTTGGAAAGGATCATCACCAACATCCAACCATGGGAGGCCCAACGTGCCACCATGTCGAAAAGGCTCAGCACTTATATTTGACCATGGGAGGCCCAACCTACCACCATGTCAAAAATGATTTGCACTTACATCTGACCATGGGAGGCCCAACCTTCCACCATGTCAGAAAGGATCTCCACTTACATATGAACATGGGAGGCCCATCCTACCACCATGTCAGAAAGGCTCTTGCACTTATATCTAACCATAGAAGTAACCAATGCCACCATGACATAAAGGATCCTGGACTCATCACCTCCCATTGGAGGGAACCTCGATTTCGAGAACACCAAGCTTCTCCGTAAAATACTCAAACTTCACTCTAGCCATTTTTAGCATAGAATCACATCAAGGTTGATTACATCCAAGGATAACCTATGAGGGACTGATTGCATCCAAGGAAAACCTATAGGACCATTTATGTATGAGCCACCTATGAAATTCACTAAGATTTTATGCTCAGACAACTTGTCTCACTAGCTGTGCTAGAACTCCCTCTTTTGATATATCTCAATCTAGATCACATACTATATCATGACTAGGCCTCTCTGCATGATACAAAAATGCAAGTCAAATCAATAAAATAAAATAGTAGTTTTCAAAAGAAACATACTACCACCCAGATAGCCAAGCAAGTCGCAACATATTTTTCCTCAGATGTTCTCAACACCATGCAGGACTCCTTCCTGCTAAACCAAGATATCACACTTGATCTCATACTAAAGCAGCATCCTGAAGTGCTCTTCCTATCAATGGTACTGTCTTCCCAATTTGAATCTACATAACCCTCTAGGTTAATCTACTGATTCACCTCATACTTGAGTCCATACTTAAAATTACCCTTCAGGTACCTCACTGCATGATTTGCAACCATCAGGTGAGCATGTCTCAATGTGTTCACAGCAAAGCAAATATCTAGTCTTGTATTTGTTAGGTACATCAAGGAACAAATCATCTGATGATACATCATGGAATCAACCGATTTTGATGAAGAAACACTTAATAGCTTCGGGTTTGATTCCATAGGTGTGGTCATGGCCTTGCATTCCATCATCCTGAACCTCTTCGGGATCTCTACTGCATACTTCCCTTGTCCCAGGGATATTCCATCTGCATTTTTGCCACACCTCCATGCCTAGAAATTAGTGCATCATATCCAAGTCTTTCATCTGGAACTCAGTAGCAAGCCTCCTTCTTTAAACTTCAATGAGTTCCTATTTTCTATCAGGAACAAGTCATTGACATATAACAGGAGCATCATTGGTCTTCCACCTTCAATTTTGAAGTAAATATTGGAATCTTCTTTACTCTCAATAAAGCCTAGAGTCACCAGTAAGTTGTCCATCATGTCGCATCATGTCAAACCTCAGGATCTTCTACAGTCACTCACTCTGAAGTGGAGCATTATTCTCCCTCTTCCTTTCGTATTCTATGTATTGAAACAATCTATGCTCGAGTGACAAGTAGATTCCTCTACTACTAATATTTTATGTATCCATCTAGGGTCACTGGATACTAAGATCCTCTATCCTGAACCTTTTCAAAAGTTCTTCTCGCACCCATCTATGAGCTTGTCATCCTCGATAGGCTTTCATATTCAACCTTGTAGAAAAGGTTAAGATCTTCATCACTCTATGTGATCTTCAAGCTCCTCATGTATGTGTTATCCCATGGGTGTCTTCTGAGCTCGTACAAGGCCTTCTTTAATTTGCACACATGATTCTGCCTGTCATGTGTCTTAACTTCCAGTGGCTGCAAATGTATCTTCGTATTCTATGCCTTCTTTATGTGAGAAGCCTCATGCTGTGAATATTTCCTTGTATCCCACAAACTTCTCTTCAGGTCTGGATACCGCATCTTAGAAATCATTCTTCTTGAATGGGTATTCTCCTTCCCTTTCATCTTGGATACTTATTCATAGTTGGAAGGCTCTGCATCAATGATGTCGCTCAACATTGTCACATAACTAGAGTGTCTCTGAGGCCTATTTCTTTCTTTGAAAGTATCATAATATTATTCTTCGTCTTGGATTCTTTCTTGAACTGTCGTCACTTTTTCTTCGGAACAAGTCTCATCCTTCTTTTATCATAGGTGATTGTACGTGATCTTTCCTACAAGTCAGATGCACTAGTTGTATGGTTATGAACATTTCATAAGGTATATTCATAATGGAAAATCTTATGTATAAAGATAGAATCATGCAACTATTTAGCCAATACAACATTCATCCATATCTCATGGAAACTTTCTATATTCCTTCCATTTCTACCATGACATCATTGATATTGTGCACTAATCCAGTATGTCAGCAAAGAGGTTTCATTCTAGATAAGTAGCAATTTAGAGTTGTACAGAACCATGAGCTACTTACTCATCACATCCATATTCGTAGTATATTGCCATTAATGCAAACATTATATCATGCATAACACATCAACTAATTATAAACAAATGCATAAAAAAATAATAAAATGAAAATTGAATACTTATATTTATTTGTTTCCTGGGTAGACTTCTTCTTTCAGCTTCATCATATTCTTCATCTATAACAACATCATTTCTTATCCAAATGATAAGATGGATAAGAGGTTCTTCAAGTATTTATTTCTTCATATTCCTCATCACTTGAGGGATCTTCTTTGAATCATGAGCTCTTGATATTCATTTGCTTCCATCTTCTCTTCTCTTATTATGAGTCGAGCTTCTTCTTGTGTGCGCTCTTCCCAGAGTCTGTTGAAGATAATCACTTCTTATTGGCACACATTCCTTGAATGAATGAATTGCATGATCCTAGGAGCCATTCAAGGTGGTTATCACAACTTCTGCATTCTCCACTTCTTCTTGTACCACTTCAAGATGTTCTTTGATTTGAGATACCCTCGTAAAGTATAACTGTATGGTCTCTGCATTCTGGATCTTCACATTCTTCAACTGGTTTCCCAAAGTCATCTTTCAATTTATGTTCTTCCCTTCAAATAGCTTGGTCAACAAATCAAAATTATCTTTAGGTGTCATTAGGGAAGACACTTGTGGTATAAGGTGATCCTTGATTGAATCAACAATGATCTTCTATGGCCTTGACCAAGTTCTTCTTGTGTATGGCTTTTAGCCTCATCTCCCTCTGGAACTGGAACCACTCCACTTATGTAGTGTCGAATTCATTTTCTTAAAGAACCAATGAAATCCTATACTTTCATGCTTGGAAGTTGTCAGCTTCACCAATATTGTCATCAAGCTAGTGTGATTAGTCATCTTGAAATGAGAACCTCAACTGTAAATAGAAAAAGATTAGATCTTACCGCTTTGAGGTGTTCGTCATGGCTTTAGAGCTGGCTGATCTAGGGTTTGTCAAATAAAACTTAATTTTCAAAAATTAAAATATTTCAGATCTTATTGGATAGAAATATGTTACTCTTCAAGGAGAGTTGTCCAATGTACTCTTTTTCTGAAAATAGTGGAGAGAAGCTCCCGGAACTGGAAGCCCTAGTTTTCCAATTTCCTCTACAGAAATGTCTGATATTGTTTATGTGATATCTCTGAAATTTATGCTAATATTTGTATGAAACTTCACATTGAGGTATCCTCACCTGTCATATTTTCAACACAACAGGTTTGAGCAGAATTGGTTTCACCAATTGGAACTTATGAGAGTTTTCCCAAGGTGACTTATTTCAGGACTGTTCAGCATAGCGAACTTGTACAGACTTCCACATGTCCTTGTTTCATCATCAGGGTCTGAAAATTTTACCACAGAAATTAAAGTCCATTCCCTATCTGTAATATCTTGTGAAATTTTATTTTGACCTTCGTAGCCTGAGATATATCAATTCTCCCTAGGTGTCTTGTTTAGGGATGAATCCTGGAAGAGTTTGGAACCCTGATTTGGAGGAATCATATCTCCCAGAATATACCAAATATAAGGCTGCAATTTTTACACAAGGTACATCTAGATTTTATATTTGTCCTGTGAAAATTTTGACCCCTAAGAATTCTTTAATCTCAAAATATAGAGAATGTACCAAAACTACCATTTTTAGTATTTTAGGGTTTTTTAGGCCCGAGGTAAAACTAGGGTTTGACTTTCCTAGAGTTTTAATCAATGAAAAAAATTCAAACTGGGTCTCTAAAATTCACTTTTGATGAGGAGACAAATCCTATACTAGGATCACTCAAAAATTCCTCTTTTGTAAAAACCCCTAATTTCCCGCAACAAAAACTGAAAATGCCCGTAATCAAATTCTGCTTTGATAGAAAGATGCACCCTTAAATGGAGAGTTAGCCTAGCCTCCTTTTGCTGATGGATTATGGAGAGAGACCCAAAAAGTAAGAAGCCTTAGCTTCTACATCTGCATAGTGTCTTCTTCTCAGGTTAGCTCTGATACGATGTTATATTTTTTATAAATTAAGCAATATGATCTTAGGATCTTATCTGAGAGAATAACATGCACAACAGTAACCACAAGATAAAAGTGACACAAACAATTTTACTTAGGGAAACCATAAAGGAGAAAACCCTGCAACTTCCTCATAGATATAATGCACACCAATGGCAGTATTAAAACCCAAATACAGAAAAGATGATCTCCAATAGTTGTTCTCTCTCTCTCACTTGTGTGAGCACTCCCTCTCTCACTCATGCGCCCCAGTTGAGTGAGTGTGTGTGACAAATAGAGAGTCTCACTCTCTATTTATACTATTTTTCGAATTAACAATTACTTACCAGGGCTAACATCTCTAGGAGAGTCTAATAACCCTAGTCCCCCTCAACTGTGGGGACTTTTCCCCCTTGATCAACATGGAGGGTTAACCTCAACTCAATTGTGGGGTTTATTGCCCTAACTTACAATGCAGGGTAAACCTCATTGAATTTTCATGACTTTATTATATTAATGACTGTCCCGATAGGAACATCAGGGTACAATGAAATATAAATGATTCTCTCGATAAAAACATCAAGGTACAATATAAGTGAATACATTCCAAAGTTACAAATACATCAACAAGGCCTTGCATAGATATGTCTATTGAATTTTCCTTAAATCTTGAAGTTCATCCTATAAGGACATCTCCTTGAATCTGATAATTATCTACATGAATCCGATAATTTGTTTCTCCACGGGATCCATGTAGTTAAGGAGTGGTAATGCTAGCCTAATTACCATTGCCAAACCAAGATTACAAACCCTATAGCCAATCATAGTAACTCTAGTTTGCACCGTAAACCATAGTTTGCATTCTAAACGATATAAAACCTAGTTTGGAGCCTAGAGGTAGGAATTCTATACCCCAGGTAGGGATTCAACAAGTGTCCCTGAAATCCTGTAGGAGGTGGGATTCAACTTGCCATAGAATGATGGTCATGGCTCAGATCGATGAACCATCGACTCAGTTGGATTCAAGACATCATGATAGTGCTAGGGGTGGCCCTCTACTATGGGTCCATGGATAAGGGATCATGTTTTAGGTGAATTTTGGAAACTAGTGTTTTTCTGAGTAAGGGAATGAAATTTTTTTACACATAGGGGTTAAATTTTCAAATTCCTCAACATGAACATGTGGCTAGCGTTCCGACATGGAACCTCCCTAAACACACTTGCATGACCCATCGAAACCCCGTTTTGATGCATGGTTTCCATTCTATGCCTCGGGTAGGGATTGAACACGTGTCCCTAAAAGGTTGTAGGATGTGGGATTCAACGTCCCATATAATGATGGTAGTGGCTGAGATCGACAAACCATCAACTCCATTGGATTTAGGACATCGGGATAGTGCTAGGGGTGGCCCTATACTCTCGGTCCATGCATAAGGGATCATTTTTTTAGGTCAATTTTGGAAACTAGGTTTTTTCTTAGTAAGGGAATGTCAAATTTTTGCACATAGGGGTCATCTTTGCATATTCCTAAAACGTAAATGTATGGCTAGGGTTCCCAAATGGATCCTTCCTAAAAAAACTTGCATGGCCCATCAAAACCCTATTTTGATGCATGGTTTCCATTCTATGCCCCAGGTAGGGATTCAATAGGTCTCCCTAAAATCCTGTAGGAGGTGGGATTCAACATGCCATAGAATGATGGTAGTGGCTCAGATCGATGAACCGTCAAATCTATTGGATTCGGGACATCAAGATAGTTCTGGGTCCATGGATAAGGGATCCTATTTTAGGTCAATTTTGGAAACTAGGGTTTTGCTTAGTAAGAGAATGTAAAATTTTTGCACATAGGGGTCATCTTTGCAAATTCCTTGATTGTAAACATGTGTCCAGCATTCCCACATGGAAAATACCTAAACACACTTTCATGACCCACTAGAACCCTTTTTTGATGCACGATTTCAATTCTATGCTCTGGGTAGGGATTCAAGAGGTGTCCCTAAAAGCCTATAGGAGGTGGGATTCAACATGCAATAGAATGATGGTCATCACTAAGATCGATGATCTATCAAATCCATTGGATTCAAGACATCAGGATAGTTCAATGGGTGTCCCTCTACTCTGGGTCCATGGACTAGGGATCTTATTTTAGGTCAATTTTGGAAGGTAGGGTTTTTCTCAGTAAGGAAATGTCAAATTTTTGCACATAGGGGTCAGCTTTGCATATTCCTCAAACGTGAACCTGTGGCTAGCATTCCCACATTGAACCTTCCTAAACATACTTGCATGACCCACCAAAACCTCATTTTTATGCACGGTTTCCATTATATACCTTGGGTAGGGATTCAACGGGTGTCTATGAAATCCTATAGGAGGTTGGATTCAACGTGCCATAGAATTATGGTCGTGGATCGGATTGACAAACTGTAGAATCCGTTGGATTCAGGACATCAAGATAGTGCTAGGGGTGGCCTTCTAATCTAGGTTAATGGACAAAGGATCATGTTTTAGGTCAATTTTGGAAACTAGGGTTTTTCTCATTAAGGGAATGTGATTCTTTTGCACATAAGGGTCAGTTTTGCATATTCCTAGACCATGAATGTGTGGCTAGTGTTCCCACATAGAACCTGCATAAACATTCTTGCATGACCCACTCGAACCCTATTTTGATGCACGGTTTCCATTATATACCCCAGGTAGGGATTCAATAGACGGTCCCTGAAATCCTATAGGAGGTGGGATTCAACGTGACATAGAATGATGACCATCGCTCAGATCAATGAACCGTTGAATCCGTTGGATTTAGGACATCAGGATAGTGCTAAGGGTGGCCCTCTACTCTGGGTCCGTGGACAAGGGATCTTGTTTTAGGTCAATTTTGTAAACTAGGGTTTTGCTTAGTAAGGGAATGTGAAATTTTTGCACATAGGGGTCAGCTTTGCAAATTCCTCAACCGTGAACATGTGGCTAGCATTCCCACATGGAACCTACCTAAAAACACTTGCATGACCCACTAGAACCTCGTTTTGATGCACGGTTTCCATTCTATGCCCCAGATAGGGATTCAACAGGTGTCCCTGAAAGCTTGTAGGAGGTCCAGGATTAAACATATACATAGGTGGTTTATGTTTGATCAACATCACAAAGAAGAAAGGATACGCATAATATGGTGCGATGTAGAATTGGAAAGAATTATTAATTGATACCTGTTTGAAGGTGAGTGTAGACCTTCCCCTCTTGAAAAAAATACTCGTTGCAAACTATTATTCCATGTGTAGATGTTGAGAATGATGTTGCTTGTTGTGAGGTGTTAAAGTTGACTTATTTCCCATTATTGTCAAGCAAGAAATGATCTTTTTTTTTGTTTTCATCAAGGTGAAAGGAGTTGTCAATATCTATGTGGAGGTGAATTGATCTTAGGATCTCATATCATTCGTGAGACTAGAAATTCAAAATAAGGTTGTTTCCATATTAATTTAGCTTGGTCATCCAAGATATGTGAGAATTTGTACGACAAAATGCAGTAGGACACAATTCCATTATGTCTGTAACCATGTAATGGAACATGTTCATGTTTCGAAACAAGTGGACAACCTATTACGCCATTATTACAAAATATATATCTTCACACTATGAATATTTCCAATAATAGTCCATAAACATAAATTTATAAAATAAGATTCACAATAGTACTTCTCCAATCAATTTAAACAATAATAAAATCAAACATAATTTTAATCTCTTCAAAAGTTGTTCCTCGAGGTGATTGATCAAATTCCATGTACATTAACAAAATGATGCAGTAATGTGTCGGGTATACATAATGTGCAGGATATAATCATAGCCATTATTTTGTATCGACCTTATACTCGGATACTTTTAAGTTTGATGTGTATCCCATATATTTGTTAGATGAAATACATCATGCCAAACACTAATTTCATTTATGTAGACCACACATGTGCATCAATTAGGTGTGTCAACTTCATGCATCCTTTAAAAGTTTGTTAGGTTGTTATGTGGGTAAGGTGCTTTTGTGTTCCACTTAGTTGGATCAGTTTCTTAGCTGTGCTGGGTGTTTATGTGTGTTAGGTATGTTCCATATTTGTGAATACAATTTAACATTGTATATGCAATTGGATCGTGGCCCAAAAACAATTTAAATGTACATTTTTGTCATTATGTAATATTGTAATTGTGCATTGTTCTCATATTTATAACTGATATCTTCATGAAATTGTAAAATCTATTAAAAATTGGGAACATTACACATAGAAACAATCTTTTCCACACATGTATAATCACAAAATACTGAACCACGAAGATCTCAAGAGCCTTGATATGAAATATTTTTCATATCATGAAATTTATAATACAAAAATAGTAGGCCTTTATATGGCCTATCAATGTACATGTATCAAAAACATCTTTGATGTACATGCAAACAAAAGTACATCTATCTTAGACCACGCCCCTATACTCTAACTTTCTATTGTACAAAAAAATACATATTTGTCCTAGACTAACACATCAAAACTCTAGCTTTCTCTTGTTTTTCCTCGACCTTGATGCTTGTTTCTTCTGACCACGACCATTGTGCATCTCTGGAGACTGCAAATCAATGACAATATTTCTTGATCGAGTAACTGAACTAGTAGAGTCTAGTAATAACAAAGTTTGCAAATTTAAAATATGACTCAATTGTATATAAAACAAACACTCACTGCATTCATCCGGGGTATAGATGCCTCTAGTGTCCTCCTTCTTACAGAGATTCTCTCTGCAATGCTTCTCTATGAGTAAAAACAAAATGTCAATTATATCAAAAATTATCAACATGTCCATGAATGAGAAAGTACTAATCAATTATGTAAAAAATGAACATCTCACCGAAAAAATTTGTTCCTGGGAATGAGACTAGGTTTCTTCCGTAGAAAGAGGAGCCATAGGTTAAACATAAACCTCGATTGCATGCACTAATGGACCAGGGTGTGGCTACATTCACCAAATGATAAAATAGTTAGACATTGTGCGTGTCCATAGAAAATACAAATGAACTATACAATTACAAATATTCAAGTAGATGTACCTCTATGTGACTTATCCCTATTGTAGATGCAGCATTGATTGCATCATCAATAACCCCACTAAGGTATAGCATGGATGACTCTACATCATGATGCTATAAACATGCAAAAATAACATTAAGAAAAACTAGTTGTGAAGTGAATTCAAAGATAACCAGCAACTGCCATTGAAAGTGTGTATATTACCATGGGATGGGTAGGTTGGTCGTCATGGAATCCCAATATTTTGAAGGAATATGATCATCTGGTGTAAACAAACCTCTTATCTATGTTGGGACTACGGGGATATCCAAACCAAAGAGGCGATGCAGGGATTTGCGATGATGTCTGCAGTCATAAAGTGTTACCATAGTTAGACATGGGATTGAATGGATGGAATAATATGTACTGAAAAACTAACATGTTGTAATATGCTTACCCCTTCCTGAGACATATCTTCCCCATGGGAGGGACCACTTCCAGCAATTTATTGCCCCTCTTTAGATCTAGATAGCATCTTGAAGTTTAGAAATTATAAATATTAGCAATCTATAGAGGAGTGTACAATAAGAAATTTAAATAATTCGAACAATATTCAGTCATTAACCATGTACTTACATTTTTCAAGTAATCATAAATTCCACCTGGGAGTAATTCGTTGAGATCAATGTCTCCAACATCCAGTTCTAAATGGGGTTCCTGCAACTTTAAAAATTGTAAATATTAGACAATTTAAAAAATTAATTTAGTCTAACACATGCATTAACAAAATGACACATGTTGAAATATTACCTCAGTGTTGGTTGTTTGGGCCTTGGATACAACCACACTGGGTGCACTACCACCCCCCTGAGAGGCATCAATCTCTTGCAAGTAAAAATTGCATATATTATGAATCTTTTAATACGTCTACAATATGGAAAAATAAAAAATTGAACAACAATATAGTTTTAACAATGTCCTTACCTGACCACCAGTCATCGTAGAGGTACCATGTGTTGGTCCAGGACCATAACAGGATTAACCACATGTTGTGCACACATGTGGCTTGCTCTAAGGCACATGGGATGTCATTCTATCCCCACCAATATATGGTCCTCTAGCAAAGGAAGAGGGCCCTGCCTGGTCAATAGTTATTGTGTGTCTGGAAACCATCTCAGCTAGAGTAAGAAATGCCTCATATGTCTGGGTAACCATAT
>LPNX010487328.1:0-118577 GCA_001517045.1 Pseudotsuga menziesii
AGAAGTTATATAAAGGACTAATCTATGTGGAACAGAGTCCCAACAAAAAATTTAGAGGATTTTTTTTTAAATCCCATATTTACCCAAAGAAAAAGAAATAGAATAGACAGTGTACCACTTGGAACTAGAAGGGACTATAGAGAATTCCATAAAAATATCAAATATATGTAGCAGTGGATAGTCAATAAGAAGATTATTAAGCACCCTCATATAAGCTAAATGTATCTTTTAGCTAAATACATGTTTTCATATCCCATGCATTTGCCTATTATAGAACTATTCCCTTTTGCCCCCGCGGCCTCTTTTTTTAATTTTGTAGGCACAGGGACCTCGACCGAGTTAATACCTCGACTGAGGGTTAATAAATACCTCGGTCGAGGGCTGAAAAAAACCTCGGTCGAGGGCTTAATAAAAGCTCGGTCGAGATATTAAAACCTCGGTCGAGGGCTTGTTAAACCCTTGATCGAGGTACGTTTTTCTGTTTTTGCCAAAATGCGCTTGGCAAAAAGTGTTACCCAGGTCCATGGATTCACCCATAAACATATCAAACACACGACAACATCACAGATACCAGAAAACTATCTATAGATCCATATCAGTGACTAAGGAATTTGATAAGACACATGTGAGATTATAACAAAACAGATATATGGGAAAGAAATCGACTTTGAATTAATATATGAATGAAAGAGCTTACAACCCTTTTCCCTTAGTGTTGATGCACTCCTTCACAAGACTAACATCTCATCCCCGATAGTTCCAACTTGCTCCTTTATGCTCTCTAATGGATTAGGCCAGGATGTTAATTCAACAACAAAACTTTACTCTTTTCTTCTCCTCTCAACCATGGAGTATGAGATTGGTTTTATAGGGCTCAAAGGTATAGGAATGTTTGATAAATAGGTGGGTGAGGTCGCCATGAGATCCCCAAAGCATGGATCTCGAGATTAACTGACCCAGGTGAGTAGGGACAAGGCTAGCCATGAAGCTTTTGTTCTAGAAGCTCCGTGAAGCCTCCTTTTTTCACTTTTTACCAAGGGCAACACTTATTCTCCCTTATGATAGAGCGATGCAAGGTGAGAACCGCGTGAAAAACAAAGGTGAAAGGCAGTGGCACCACCTGTCTTCCAAATGACTTAGGCGGTGCTGTATAAGGTATTGCTTATAAGCTTAAGGGTAAGAGCGGTGTTGGAGTTTTACATGTAGGATCAACATCTAGAGCATTGTTTTCACTTCAAGTTTTGGATTGAGGGCAAATAAAGGTGTTAGAGATCTTATCACATGCTGGTGACAGGATTTGGGTATAACATAATACCTCCCAAAGCATGAGGCTAGAGGGATATGATAGGCAAGAGCTTTGATAGAGAAAGTTATCACTTCGAGGTAAGAGGAAAATTGAATGAAGAGTATCATCGAGTAGGCATTTGCAATACATCAATACTTTGACTCATGAGTAAATGTAACCTCATCATGGCTACAGACCAATACAAGGCAGATCCATGAGAGGAATAAACAAACATGGCTACTAGAATACAACGTAGATCCATGTGATAGAGGACTCAAACTTGGACATAGCTACCAGATATACAATGTAGATCTATGTCAGATAGAAGAAAGTTTGAGCATAGCCACGACCATACAAATGTGGATCCATGTTGGTACTTCATACAATATACTCCATCGAAACCTGGGGAGAAAACTGTGAGTGCTTTAACAAATACCTAGGGTCTTCGTCTCGTCTTCCACAAAGTACGATTCTATCCATGTGATTACAATGTTCTGAAGTCAAACATGGTAGAAACCACTTGATTACCATCCAATGATGTGAACCATTAACAAGTGTGAGGGAAACCACCATTGATGTTAATGATTCCCAAGGTACCCTAGTGTGAATAGATAATCCGACGTCGAACACCTAGTGGAATATTTCGATCAAAGGTCAATGATGTGAACCTATGTCTAGAGCGAGAGAGTCTGTCATTGATGCATACAGATCTCAAGGTACTAAATTTGTTTCTAAGATGATTTCCCGGATGATGAGTTGATTTCGACATGAATAGTCTCGTCGAAGGAGGGCCATGATGAATCCCACATCAACGACAGGAAACTCAAAACAAAGTTCTGGAATGTTGTAGATAATGTAACCATAGGACTGACTAAAAGGTATTGACACAAAGGTTGTTTTAACTATAGGCGTAAACTTCTTTCTTCCTTTGAACATCAGGCGGTATGACAAAAGACTTGGCAACATGAATAGACCGGATGAACGCACAATATGACAATGGACAATGCATTCTTTTGAAAGACTCAAAGGAGTGACATGACTCATGAAAGTGGATCGACTTGTAAGTCAACTGGATACCCAATTGATTGAATGATATGCAGACAAGCGCCATGTTCAAAGGTGACAAACAACTGCCATTTGATTTGAAAAATGATTCCCTTCCCTTAATTCCCCAATCATGGTTGATGAGTGCCTCTTTTAGTTTTTATGAGTCCAAAGAGGGTAACAAACACTCATTTAAGATTATCTAAAGACAAGTCCATTCTCATACATTTTACGAACATGAGAAAGGAGGGGTTCATTCCTTGAACGAGTCTCTCAGTGTTTAGTTTAACAAGTCCAATGAAAGTAAACTCAGTATTGTTCATGTTTAGAGAGTCTGAATGAAGACAAAAGAAAAATCTAGAAGGTTCCTTTTTTGTATGATTTAGTCTCTAGGGACCGAAAAAGTGTAAAATAATACCTGAGAGAACTCTTCTAGTCATGATTGGATGGAGTGTTCCTTTTTCATAAATAGTCCATCTGAACTGAAAAAGAGATAACCTACCATTGGAGAGATGACTCTTCAAATACTTTTACGAGTATGAAGAAGACAAGTACTCGACAATCTTTTCATATTTAGGGAGTCCGAAAAGAGCTTAAAGGAGACTCCATTAGGTTTCTTTTTCATGATGAGAAGTTTTTACGAGCCTAAAAAGAATCGAAAAAAGACTTGGAACTTTGATCTTGAGTTTTAAGAGCATGACCAAAGTGCCGAAACAAACGCCTGGGGACTTTTTCCGTTTTATGGAATTGCGAAAAAGTAAAAAACAAACTCCCCATAGACTTATTGTTCCCATTTTTACTCTTGTAAGACTAAAAAACGATCATTAATATCTCAGAAAATGACTTTAATGAACTATATAAATGGGTGTTTATATAATAATGATTTCTAAAATATGACATAACACATAAAACCCTAAAAATATATATAAAAGTCATTGGAATGGTAAAAATAAAATAATTTTACTATTTACCACTTGGTGAGAGTATTTTTGGAGAGAATTGAGCCAGATCTTCAGTAAGTGACTCCAGGAGATTCCACCGTCCGATTCGAGCGCCGTCAGAGCCAGGTAAATGACTAAACCTTAGCCTTTCCTTTTAAAGCATTCATTTTTTATTTTGTGGGGTTTTTGTGCACTTTTAGGCAAGCCCTAAATCCAAAATATGGGCACTGCTCCTTCCCCTTATGGGACAGGTGGTGCCCGATAAGAACTGTGCATGTTAAGCTGCACTCAGGTGGTGCCACCGCTCTGTGCAAACGACATTCAAACGGTGCCGACCGTGAGTGTGGAAACTTGAATGGGAAAGCAAAACTATGAGTTTCTAAATGATTTTGATGGTTGATTATGTTTTTAATTATCCCATTGATTGTTTTTGGTAGGTTCCAATCGATAAAAAATGGTTATATGGAAAGAACGTCAACATGACGATGATGATTCCTTTGCTGAGAGAAATGCGGGGTGCATAGATGCACTGAGGGACTGCAGCCTCCTAAAATTCTTTTGCACTCCTATCATGGTGTCCCATGAGCGCTTGTTGGAGTATATCCTTCATATGTGGAACCCGGAGCAGCAATATTTTGAGGTGGGAGCCCATGTGCTGACTATGGAGGTAAAGGATATCTACTTTTTGATAGGATTATCCAGATGGAGTGCTCCTATTTCACTGACTGGGTCCCGTGGAGGGGGCATGACCACCCAGGAGTTAATCAACCGTCACTGCATACTTGGTATTAGAATGTATGGGAAGAAAATTCCAATTAAGGCAGTGGTGGACGATTCTCTTTGTATAGTTATTTTCACTATGCAGAGGCTGGCTGAGATCCAAGGACCTCATCAGGCTTCAAGAGCACACATGCTATATGCTATAGAGGCCATGGAACCTACTGTCTTTAACTGGTAGAAGCATTACTTTCGGTCTTCAAGGACCAACTGACCAAGTGTTGGCAAGGAGAGCTGAACCAGTTCAACTATGGATCCATATTAGCCTATTTATTCTTTGAGTGAGTCCCTCATCTGAGGCCCTAAGTGGTATTTACTGAGATGAGGGCAAGAGACCATCATATACTAAGGTGGGTCAGAATCCCGACCCGCACGGGAGTAGGTAGGGGCAAAGTGAAGTTTGACGCTCCATTTTTCTGCTGACTGAATGACAAAATCCTCATGATTGAGGATTATGCATGCACAGGTACTGACTTCAGGGGCGACCCTGATCCACCACTTCCACCTAGTGCGCAGTGGGGAGACATTGGTAAGAAATAAAACCCTAAAATGGAAATTTGTGTTTTTGTATTTTAATGTTTTTGTATTTTTTATGTGTAGTAACAAGACCTAAATATCTTCATGTAGATGTTGGAGTAGCACGACATGGGGGATCTTCCCCACTGGACAGGAAAGCGAGAGCTCGGTTTGTTCAATGGGGTGACAAACCAATGAGAGAGTTAGAGGAAAACCTGGATAGGTTGACTCTAGATATACCTGATGGATCGATCAATGACCTCCCCATGAGGTATCAGAGGTACACTGCAGGCATGTCAGGCCGCTTTAGCCGACTGCTACATAGAGTAGTATGGGCTGTCATATGCTACCACGAGCATCACTAGATAGTTCTGCATGATGTATGACTGAAAGTTGATATAGTTTCAGGATTTTGTATGATTTTGTACTGCGTGAAATCCAGAGTGCTTTAGATGAGCTCTCATGACCTACTTTTGTAAAACACTTATATATATATATATATATATATATATATATACAGACTTTTATTTTCAGTGTTTATATGTTCGAAATGGAAAATGTATTTACATGATTTTTACGTGTTATTCTATTGTTTATTTACAATATGATGAACCATGTTTTATTTTCAAGTTATGAATGGGCAATGTACTAGTCTAGGATATAGTTTGCTAACAAATCAACAACTGCATTGTCTGCCCTAGGGATATGCTTATAAGTAATTACTTCAAATGACCTTTCCAACAAACGTACTCTCCAAAAGAGATAGAGAAGCACTGGGTTCCTGATGGTGTAGACATGGTTCAAATGACAAACCACCAATTGCAAGTCCATGAAAACCACTAAATCATGAATGTTCTCAGGTGCAACCTTAGTCAGTAGACCTATGACTGCTTGATACTCAGTGATATTGTTGGTAGTTGGACCAATACAAACTACTCTTGAATTGACCAAATCATGAGTCGGGGAATAGAGAACCCAAGCAGCCGAGGGAAGGTTCAAAGTATGGCGGCAAGAACCATCAGTGAAGCCATAAAAAGCCATCTGTTATGTATAACCAAAACACGGTATAAACAATTTGGACACTAAACTCAAAACCATATTGAAAATACTAAAACACACTGAAAAATTCAAACAATGTATATATATACAAGGTACCATACATGAATGATCTAGTCATAGTACCTCTTCAGGTACAACCCATTATGAGGTTGCTCGAAGGGGATTCCATCATAGGCCATGACCTCATAAGCCCCTTTCTCTAAAACTTTGGAAATGATAAAGGGACTGTACCACATTGATTCGAACTTCCCTTTCCCTAGTTTGTCATGTCTCCGATCGTAGGTTAGAACTAGGTCACCTTCATTAAAAATACGAGGTTGGAAAGACTTGTCATACTACGCCTTGATGCCTTTCTTATGTGCCTCATTGTCTAAGGCAGCATCTCGTCTAGTTTCGTCAAGATTGTTCAGGTATAGGAATCTTTCTTCCTCGATAGAGGTATCTGGGAGAAGTTCAATGGCAAGTTTCAAAGATGAAATCTGACACTAAATAGGCAAGACAACTTCTAGTCTGCAAACTAATTGGAAGGGTGTAAAACTAGTAGATGTTTTTACCAAAGTCCTATAAGCCCAAAGGGCAGAGAAGAGGATGTGGTGCCATTTGGATTTGTGATCTCCAACCATCCGTTGCAGCATGGTTTTTAAAACTTTATTAATGGCCTCGACTTGACCATTAGCTTACGGATAATAGGGTGTTGATTTTTCATGACGAAAACCTAACTTAGCACTCAGTTCTTCCATCATCTGATTCCAGAAATGTGATCTGTGATCAGTAACTATAGACTATGGGACTCCGAATCTTGCTATCACGTGATTGAACAGAAAGAGGGCAGTAGTATTACCATCCTCTGCATATGTAGGCATAGCCTTAGCCCATTTCATAAAATAATCAACGTCTATGATGATGTAACCATGCCCCTCGGCTGAGGTAAACTTACAATGCATAAAATCGACCCCCCATTTGGCGAAAGGGCCAACGGAAATGACACGGTGTAATAGAGTAGGGTGGTAATTTCTTAACAGCCTCATGACAATCTTTAAAGACTAAAGGCCATAAATATCTAGTGCGAAGGATTTTCTGGGATGTAGCCATCCCAAAGAGATGACCGCCGCATGCTCCAGAGTGGCATTCATTCAAGACTTGTTCAACCTCTTCATGAGTAAGGCATCGTTGGATAATGGAATCGATACCACACCTATACAAAGTATCATTCAGGATAAGGTAGTATTTCGCATGGTGACGAATATGGCGATGATTGTCATGGGATAGAGTGGGCTGAAATATCTGTGTCTGGAGATAAATGATTAAATATCCATACCATGGATCAGTTGTGCTTATCAGGAACATAAATTCATTTGGGAATGAATCACTGGGCTCAGAATCCATCGAAGCACAGGGAAAATCACACATCAGCTCAGCAAAGACCAAGGATTTCTTTGACATGGCCTTGGAAAAATCAAGGTCAAATTTCTGTAGGGTGACTATCCATTGAGAATATTTCCCCCTTGGCACCTAACAAGTTAGGATGTAATACATAGGGTTCTGATATTCCAATACGGTGTTAGTGCAAAGCAAGATGTAGTGGTGAAATTTCTGTACAGCAATGACTGTGGCCAATGTTAACTTATCCACACGTGAGTATTGAGTTTTAGAATCTATGAGATTCTTACTAGTGTAATAGCTCACATGCTCCTAACCGTTAGGATTTTCATGCACCAAAACCATCCCGATGGTAGTAGTGGAGGCAACAATGTATAAGAGAAAATCCTTTGAATAATATGGGGGGTGTATCACAGGTGAATGGGTCAGAGCGTGCTTAAGATTATCAAAGGCACGTTGGGCTTGGTCATTCCAAAAGAATGGAGTGTCCTTCTTGAGGAGACGCATATAGCTGTATGTTTTCTCTGCAAAATTGTAAATGAAACAACAAAGAAAGTTTTCCTTCCCCTGCAAACTTTGGAGTTCAACAAGATTGGTTGGGGATGGTAGGGATAAAATAGCTGTAATTTTCAATGGATCTATCCATATGCCATCCTTAGAAACCATGAAGCCTAGGAGACGTACCGTCTCAATGCAAAAAACACATTTATGTGGATTGAGCCGTATATTATAATGACGACATCTCATAAAAATGTCCCTAAGATGACCATGGTGGTCCTCTCGTCACTGTGAATGAGCTGGGAGGTTGTCAAGGTATGGTTCCACAATATGTCTGACATTGTGAAATGCATAGGACATAGCACGCTAAAATGTAGCTCCAATGTTCTTGATGCCAAATGGTAACTTCCTATATGTAAAAGTTCCCCATGGGAAAATAAATGTTGTCTTGTGCTGATCGGCATGCAATATCTCGATCTGTCTATAGCCAGAAAAGCCACCCATGAATTAGAAGATGACAATTCCATCATAGTTGTCGATAATCTGGTTGATATGCAGAGTTGGAAAGTTGACTTTGGGACAAGCTTTGTTCAAATCTCTGAAATCGATGCAGACTCTAATTGCGCCCTGTTTTTTATTGACATGGACAACGTTCAATACCCATTCCATCAGGGGCATAGGATAAATAAACCTTACTTTCAGAAGTGCATCTATCTCGGCTTTGATAGTCACAACCTTTCGTGTATGGACTTGCCTTAGTTTTTTCCTGACAAGTTTGGCTATGGGATATGTTTTGATTTCATGAACCACAATAGAAAGGTCTATCCCAGGAATTTTTTCATAGGAGCAGGAAAAATATCTCAGAATTCCTTGAAAAGTGCTATGTATGCTTCAGATTCTTCTGCTGAGCAGTTCTTCCCAACATGAACATGCTAAAGAGAGTCAGGCTTAACTGATATGTCGATTGGATTCATTTTAGTAATGTTGCATAGATTTCCTTCAGATTCAATGTTCTGCAACAATACAGTAGTTTAAGGAGTATGGACAATATTAGTACTAAAGATATATGCAAAATAATGGTCTTTCGAACTGGTGTTGGGGAGGAACAAGGATCTCTGATGGTGATCCTCCCATATGGATTCATTCATTCTCATGATCTCCATGATGGAATCGTCAGAAGGAAAAGTCTGGGAGAGATAATCCAGAGTAGGAAGAGAGGGTTCTAACTAGTAAGGCAGGTGGTAGGGATCCGAATCCACCATATGAAGATCATCAGTGTGGTCATTGGAAAGGGTTTGGACAACATTGTACATTGCTTCATGTGGACTCAATGAGGTTGACTGAACAATTTTTTTTCCCTTGGGATCATAACCAAACGAAGAAATCATATTTACTGTCACTGTTTCTGCGTTAGGAGGAGCTGACGGGAATACCCCCATAAGGGAAGAATCCTTCAACATTCCTATCCCAATCGACTGGTAAGGAGGAGGGGACTGACCTAACATAGGGATGTTATTTTCCATAGGGGTAGTAACATCCGGTGTATAGAAATCAAGCTGATCAATTGTTACAATTTTCCTTAGATGTGGAAATTGGAGGGTTCGAAATACTGTCAAAGCGACAACAGTCATGGCATACAATGAATTTCTTCCTAGTAGGAGATTGTAGTCTAACGGGGCATCCACCACTTCCACTTGAACGGAAACAGTTTTTCCCCCAAGCTCAACTGAAAGTGCTAGTATTAGACCGTGGGGCTAGAAACCTTGTCCATCAAAGGATTTTAGGGTCAGGGGTGATTTCATAAGCTCGGGAGAGTCAAGGGATTTCCAACAAGATAGGGACAAAACTAAAGTTGAAGCTCCTTCATCTAGGACGGTTCTAAAGACATTTTTCCCACTAATTTCGTAATGATTTGAAAAGTGAGTTGGTGAGGAAGCCTAGAATTATAGTTGTCAACATTGAAATGAATCAAATTAGTGTTGTCCGAGTCTAAAGCTCCTAACGCGGTTAACAGGTTTTTGCGTTATGTAGGAAAACTTTGGAGTACTTCAAAGGTAGACATTGCACATGGTGCCTAAGCAAGATCTTCAACGACATTGTAAAACTGTGCAGCTTGGGAATTAGGGTTGAAAAGAAACTTTATAAGAGTACTCTTGGGTGGACGCAAAATCATGTTGAGATTAGGTTTATTGATAGTTAGGGGACCATTAGACGAAGACGTAGGAGAACCAGTAGGGGGAGCTTTATCTAAAGAAGAATTATCTTCTTTTTTATTTGTAGGTTTGTCATAATTCTGACTTTGAGTTTGTAAATTAATAGTTTTTGAGAACATCATGCGAATTTCCTCTGAAGAGCTAGAATTTCCTTGATTAGACATATGGTCTATCAGTTGTTGCTGAGAAGGGAAAGGATAAGTGAGAACTACTGGCATAGGGTTAGTTTTCAAAAATTTATTGATTTCTTCATGACGGGGACACTCCTTCATGAAGTGATCCCTCCGCACAACAGACATGGATATTTTGGTTTTCTCTTCCCTTTATCATTTTCATTGGTTGTAGGTTTTAGGTTCTCTTGTTGGTTTCGAGTTTTTTTATTTTTTCCTTTACCTTTCTTTTTATTATTACTGGGTGTTTACGTACTTTGTATAGCACTCATCTCGGTGGAAACCTTAGGATTCAAAGAAGTAGTAGTAGAAGCGCTGGGTTGCTTGACAGGTTTCACTGCTGACGAGGGTTGGATTGAACCAACAACCCCATCGACAGGAATTTTTGCAGGTGGTTTATCCAGGTCCGTGCTAGGACGAGGAGCTTGAGGAATAAGGTCAGATTACGAATATACCAAGTCCAGATACTGAGTGTGATTGATAGCTTGCTCTTTGATGACAACACCACCCATAGCCACATCTCAGGCAATGGGTGGTAACAAAGACTTCGTAAACCAATCAGCTAAGAGTTGGTCTGGGTTAGAAGCTTTAATGAGCATTCTCTTCTTTCTCCACTCATGGATGTGATTCGATATGTGTGCGAAGCTGTTTTGACACAGAGAGGTTAAAAGGTTTGTACCCGTTTCATAACGAATGGGTAGTTGAAAGTGTGTGAGGAAGACAGTTGCCAATGCACTAAAATCCACAGACGAATTTCATGGAAGTTCAATATACCACTTCACAGCCATACCGGTCAAAGTGCAATGGAAGAGTCTTAATCGAATAGAATCATCCATCAAGGATTTGGATGAACACCATAGATGGAAAGTCATAACATGATTTTTGGGATCATCTCCCTACTTACCATCGAATTTTGGGATGTCCAATGGAAACTTTACTGGAATAACAGGCCATGAAGGATTGTGTTGAATGGGGTCATTGATCAACTTGGACAAATCGGGTAAGTCCAAAGTTGCTAGGAAAGGTAATTGATGATTGGGTTCCGCATATTGATAAGGCATGTAACCACTAGTAGGGCCTTAGGTTTATTGATATATAGGTTGTTGAAAAGTCTGATGAGATGATGTACTTCCCAAAGATTAACCTCCATATTTAGGGCCGTTATAGCCACCGGGACCATTAGGAGGAGGCCCACCAGGACCTCTGGGACCACTAGGACTACTAGGACCTCTGGGACCTCTGGGACCACCAGGAGGAGGGCCACCAAAACCACCAGGACCACCAGGAGGAGGGACACCAGAACCTCCAGGACCACTAGGACCACCAAGAGGAGGACCGCTAGGAGGAGGACTGGAAGGACCCTCAGGACCACTAGGAGGAGGATCGCCATAAGGTGGTCCTCTGACACCGCCAGTAGTATGAATAGGTATCCCTCTCATCACCGGCATTAATGACCAGTTGGGTTGCCCCCACGATGTAAAAGTATTCCTATGGTATGGAATTCTAGTATAAGACATTCCTATAGGGGCAGGTTGATAATTCATATTTCCTACAGGCATTTGATTTGCTGGGTAACCATAACCCTATGAGGGTTGATGAACTGTAGGTTGTGCCACCAAGGGATGACTTGAACTTGAAGGAGGGTTTACCACATTTGTGTTGGTGGGAGGGACATATACTATGGATTGTCCTACAATAGAGGTTTTCCTATTATTCATAATAATTCCATTAGTGGGTAACGTAGGTCATGCTGGGGGTTTCCCCACAGCATTAGAAGGTACAGACACTACTAGAACTGAAGGTTTCCCCCAAGCCATAGAAAGTATGGGATGACTAGAGACATACCTAGAACTCAAAGCTACAGGGGTGAAATTGGAGGTTTGACCTGGATTGCAAGAAGTCTCAGCATATATTGGATGACCATCAAAAGAAGGTTTAATTTCAGCCAGAGGCCAAGGATCCGTATTACAAGGGAGAAGAGCTGAAAGAGGTTCTTTATGAGGTATGGGGGTTGCTAAGATTGTATCTAATATCTACATTCTCTCTTGAAAATCATGTGCACGGTCAATATATTCTTGGATATGTCTATACTCTTCTTCACCTGGTGAAGATTGTTTAGGAGAGGGTCTATTTACCCCAAATGAGGTAATGACTTTCCCCATAGAATTTCTCCAAAATGGAGCATTTGGGTCATACTCAGGTGGAACAGGACTATCGGTATGACCTTCCATATGCAGATGAAAGGAAGTATCAACCATAGGAGGCTGTTGAACCAAGGGATTTATATAAGAAGTGAATTGGTCTCCACTTTCTACAACTATATTTTGTTTTTGGTGGGAAGTAGTTGCATCTCCTTGGTCGATGGCTTCCATTGGAATTTTCCCTATAACAGGAGGAAAATCGGGTGTAAAGCCCTGATTCCTTTTGGATCGTCTCAAACGGAACTTAGCCAGATTGGCATCAGTTATTGAACTAACCTAGGGTCTCAAAACTAATAACACACAACAAAATTTCCCCTACTCAAGCTACATGCCAACAAGCAAACTTAAATGATAGGAGGAGCTCAAAAAATTGGTCTCTCACTAGGATTGTCAAGTAGGTGCAAATTGCGATATACCACAAGGGTATGTGTGTAGTAATCTCCCTGAATGTTGTTTTCGGTGTATTGCTCCACACAAGATGGCCAAAGAGTTTTTCTCATATGGACAGGGTATTCTAGTGGGGTCTCCCGATATATGCAAGGTACGTGGGAGCTCAAATCGGTAGTAGTGTTGTCTAATGCACAACCGTTCACAAAGGGCCTTTCGATATACAATCGAGTACATGAAGTACCTTTCTATATACCTCAAGGGTACGTGAAAGGCCGTTCGATATAGCCATGGTACGTGGAAGAACTGCGTGAGTCCTGGGTTGTAGTGCGAACAAGTAACGACGGATCTTACGTTTAATGATGCCCAAACACGTCTCTAACCTATCACTCAAATTTATATACAATTTTTAGGCCTAAAGCTACCGTTAATTTTAAAGTGAACGATAAGGTGAATGCATGAGATTTTGACAAAAAAAGTAAAACCATGCAAATATGAAATGCGCGTTCATTCACTTTACCATTCAGATTATGCCTAATTACAGGAAGGAGAGAGATTATTTTTCTTTTCAATTTTTCTTTGAAACCAAAAAATTTCTCAAACAACTCTTGAACTGAGAAATAAAACAAGCAACACGCTGTAAACTAATTTTTTGAAAGAAATCAGATGGGATAGAGTCGTTTTTTCCTAAAAGAAAAACAACCAACACTCAATATGCATATGCAATCTATTTTTTCAATTTTTCTCTAAAACATTGAAAGATCTAACTTAAACTATTGATATTTTTTATTTTGATGAGATAATGATGCAAAAAGAGACAAAAGAACAAAGGAATCCTAAAAGTTTATTAAGCTAATCACAGATCCAGTGACTTAAGCTTGATAAAAAAAATGACCTAATCTCAACAAAAAAATTTCTTTTTGAAGGAAAAAAAAAGTCTCCCACTAACTCTATGGAAAAATGAAAACAAGAAAATGATCAAGCAGCCTTTCTATTAGTCTTTTTCAATGAACGAAAAGAGACCTAACTAAAAAAACACTTTCAATTATTCCTTTCAAAATCAAAACCAAGAAGCATGGAAGCAATGAATAATAAACAATCCTAACCTAACTGTTGGATTTTTCAACCAAACAAGCTCTTACCACCAAAAAATTCCAACCATGAACGCTCAAATTTATCCAGACAAGCCTTGATATTACAAGGTTGAAAGAAAAATCAAGATATACTTTTACAAAAAATAAAAAAACAAGGTCTAGAATAGGGCCTACCTGGCACCGCTCTAAAGGGGTCACTAACAGAGCAGTTTTTGAAGCAGCACCGCTTCTTGCTTTCTGAACTCAAGAGGTGGAATCGCGTATGGGTAACTGCGTTCAGGCGATGGCACCATGTATTTCCCACAACACATGAGCGGTTCCCTGTAAAAATCTAGAACACAAGGAGAGCTAAAAATTCAATTTAGAAGTTGCAAAAAATATATCAAAACTGATGAATCAACAGTAATACAGAGCATATAAAGTCAAGGTGACTCAGATCTGAAGAGATCTGATGATTTCAAACCAAAACTTCACTAATTTAGATGGTGGAACTGAATGAAAATATTGATGACTGGAGCTTGGATTCAGACAAGTGTTCAGAGACTGAGGAAGATCAATCCAACCTTCCCCAGCAGAGTCACCATATTTGTTATCAAGAATATCACAACTTCTACGGACAGAAGTTGTTCCTCTGGTCTGAATGGTTCAGATCTAGAACAAATGAGTCACAAATAGGTCGGAAGACTTTCCCTAGAAACTATAGATTCCTAGAATAAGATCTCTGATGGAAGACCTGCATAAACATATCAAACACACGACAACATCAAAGATACCTGAAAACTATCTATAGATTTGTATTAGTGATTGAGGAATCTGATAATACACATGTGAGATTATAACACAACAGATATATGGGAAATAAATTGAATTTGCATTAATATATGAATGAAAGAGCTTACAACTGTTTTTCCTTAGTGTTGATGTACTCCTTCACAAGACTAACATCTTATCCTCGATAGCTCCAAATTGCTCCTTTATGCTCTGTAATGGATTAGGCCAGGATCTTAATTCAACAACATAACTTTACTCTTTTCTTCTCCTCTCAACCATGGAGTATGAGCTTGGTTTTATAGGGCTCAAAGGGATAGGAATGGTTGATAAATAGGTGGGTGAGGTGGCCATGAGATCCCCAAAGCATGGATCTCAAGCTTAATTGACCCGGGTGAGTAGGGATAAGGCTAGCCACGAAGCTTTTGTTCTATAAGCTTCGTGAAACCTCCTTTTTTCACTTTTTACCAAGGGCACTGCTTATACTCTCTTATGACAAAGAGGTGCAAGGTGAGAACCACGCCAAAAACAAAGGTGAATGGCAGTGGCACCGCCTGTATTCCAAATGACTCAAGTGGTGCAGTATAAGGTACCGCTTATAAGCTTAAGGGTAAGAGCGGTGCTGGAGTTTTACATGTAGGATCAACATATGGAGCATTGTTTTCACTTCAAGTTTGGGATTGACGGAAAATAAAGGTGTTAGAGATATTATCACATGTTGGTGACAGGATTTGGGTATAACAAGGATTGATATCGTAGGTAGATCACAGTCTTGAGAATCCATGTTGAGCAAACACTCGAATTGGATTCTTAGGACTACGTCCTACCTATGATATAGATCCTCGAGTCAGATATTTAAAGCCCAGAGCCCAGCGTGGAATAGAACAGGACGATCAAGAAAAAAATTAGTGTTAAATTTAGAGTCATATCACATAATTGTAGTTCTTTAGAATTAAGAATTATATACAAAGGAGCAAAGTATTTTTAGTACCTTTAGAGAGATGGAAAAAAAAATATGACCTCATTTCCTTAGGTTATATCAATGTCCATTGTTTACTCTTCAAAATTGTTATTATGCCACACATTTGCAGTTAATCTTGCTAGTAAATTATTGAATGACATTATAATTTACATCAATAACACGACTGATTGTTTTGGTGTTTCATAATGCTAAGAGTGGACGAAAATAAATAAAAAAAAAGGTGTTAAGGCAACTGTGGGATCTGAAAAACAAAAAGTATGGAAACTAAACATGATACTACATCTTATTTCGACAAGAATTGAAAATGGTCAATGACATGAATTGAAATGGGGATTCAAAATACAAGGTGTCCAAGCATCTTTTGGAAAACTTCATTAAATTAAACTTTCCATGATGTATATGGAAATACACATGTTTTTAAATACCTCTATTGAATGTTTATGTGTGGTTAGATAAAATCTCGATCGAGTTAGTAGCTTAATCAAGCTTTTCAAAACTTTAAATAAAAAATGTTCGAGTGCCCTATTCATGTGTGCACATGAATATGGACACCCAAAAATTCCTTTAATCAAAGTTTTAAAAATCTCATGTTGTCCATGGGAACAAGGCCTTCAAATTGAATTAAAATCAAACATAGAAATATATGATAATAAAATTTAATAAAACATAATTTTGACTAGAAGAATGATACTTGTGGGTAATAGTACATACCTTGATGAAAAAACAATTAAAAGCATTACTACTACCACTTCCTCTAGATTTTATGTGTAGATATTAATCGTGGAGTAATTGGAGTCATAGATGTGATTGATTGGAACCATAATCACATCTATGAATCAATCTACTAAGGAATATAAATGAACTTTTTCTATCCAACAAACGGAGTGAATTAAATGATTGGCTTGCTGCCTATTTATAGACATTTAGAAATGCTCGATCGGGGTCTTCTTTAACCCTCGATCGATCATGTTTTTAATCCTCAATCAAGGTCTTAAACCCTTGATTGAGGGTTTATCAAAAGCTCGATCGAGGGTTTAAGATGACCTTGATCGAGCATGTTATAAACCCTCGAGCTAGGTCACAAGACCTCCATTGAGGGTTTAATAAAAGCTCGATTGAGGTGCATTTTTTTTGTTTTTGCCGAAATTACCTTGCCAAAAATTGTAACCCACCTCCATGGATGCACCCACACCATGTTTTTTGTTTTTCATTGTAACAGTAATTGTAAGTCTCTATTTCCATGAGCAACTTAAGTTGAAGCTAAAATATGGTTATGTTGCATTAATGATTTAGGTTAGACTCTAAAGGAGGTAATGCAAGGTCTTTATAGAATAAAGAATCCATGTAGCAAGTCATAGAGAATGTTTTCCGTCGTGGTAGGAATTAGGATATAATTTGTTTTTCAGTTGACATAACTTAGCAGTATAGTCATGGAATCCTTTTCCATGATGCGTTGTTGTATTCTTGCCATACTAAGGAATGTTGGTGTGAAAATAAGCATTATTGTACATGCTTCCCTAGCATTATAACAATTATTTTCAAAATTTTGACTTTCATTAATTTCTTCGGGAATTTTTGTTTGTCATAAGAAAGATACAAATTTATCATGATGCCTTAGATTCTACAATCTAAGGAAACGTGCAAAGGATAGATAATGAGATCAAGTGAAAAAAGAAAATTGACATTTGAAGATGGTATGATAGTTCATTGAGTGACTGGAGAAATGGTAATCCAAGAGTCTAGTTCCATCCTTAATCAACCTAATAAGTCAAATATCACATGCCACATACAAACAAATGCAGAAGTTTGGATTGATATATTAGTTAGCAATGGAGTCACCCCAGCTACAAATTATTAGTTTAATGCCCCCACTCAACTCAAATCACGCAACCATTTAATGGTCACACTAGAACACTAATTGAAGAGAAAAGGGAAATCTTAGACCTCATGGTCAGTAGTAGGCACCAATCAACTCAAACAACTCATTTATGATCCATAATGAACATAAAGAGTACAAGCTAATGACCAATCAAGGAGTCATTACAAACTGCTGATTAACTGGTTAAAATGATGTCAAATCATAGAGTGTAAACCAATTTTGGGTGCTACATGCATGTAATGATAACAAAACAGTTGGCATCCATTCCTGTGGAAATATAATTTTGTAGTAACATGAAGTGTTGGTGGTTTTCCCAATTGGGCTTCCATGATAAAAGTTGTGTTCTTTGTATCTTGTTGTTTATGTCTATTAATTAATAAAATAAAAGTGTTTTTAATTGTTAAAAGTTATCAATACTAATTCACCCCCCCTCTCAGTATTGTCCAATATTCCAACACTTGTGACTCACATTTCAACATACAAGATATGCTATGAGAAGAGATGATTAAATAATGGAAAAAAGTGGCAATGGATTGAAGCCTATGTATATGTATGGAATGGTGAGAGGGAAATTGAAACCCATATGGGTATGATGAATTAACCATATTTCTTAAACCCCGCTTCACTGATTGAATATCAAAGGTTTTATGGGGATTGCTAACGTTATCAGTAACTTTATTTTGATGGAAGATAAGCAGCTCCTAGGTTTTGAGTTGATTCCTTCTAGGGTCTTGGCAGAAATGGAGATGTCTGAGGGTTTTCCTGTCGATCTTGGGGTTATTTGGGAGCGGGATCCTTCATTCAAAGTTTGGATAACTGGAGGGTTCCTTTTCAGTGCCATTGTTGTCATAATACTGGTCACTCCAAATCCCATTGTCCATCAAGGGCTTCATAAAAAATAACTCAGTCGATAGCAGGGCCAACACTAAATGAAGGAATTGATAGGATGGACAAAGAAATCATTTTCCCTATTCCTCTAGACAAGGAATAAACTTGCACTTTTGTGGGTAAGTTTGCTTAGATTGTTTCTTTCCTTTTGAAATTTTTATCGGCTGTTGACATTCTTAGCTCCTTGTCTATTATGGATGTGGAGGGGTTTGAGGATGCCACAAACTTGGGGACTGAGAATGGTTATGCTGGGGGGGTTTCTCTTTCTAATGGGTCGGGTGATGCTAGGGGTGTCTCTGTGGGTTTGTATATTTTTTCTCCCAACTGTTCTCCTAAGCCTGCATCAGTGGAGGGTTTGGAGGTGGACTTATTTAGCAGCTTGTATTTCCCCCCTCTCCGCTCAGTTTCGTCTCCTTCTGTCGACATTTCCCTCTCCCATAATTCCATTCCAGATTGATTTTTGGAGAAGGATATTGTAACACTCTGGTTTTGACCTTGTTGCATTTAAATAAATGATGTAAATAATCATGGTGTGGAGCTAGGAAAAATACCCACCATTGATTTAGTATTTATGTTTCGGCAATTAAGGTGTGGCCGATGGTATTTTCTTTTATGATAGCTGAACATTAAGAGCTAGACATCATGTTAAATTTTCAATTTTAATTAAAACCCACAACTGGCTATGTCAACGCAACTAAATGAGATGGGGACATGATTTTTCCTAAGGATGAGGGAGTGGGGGATTGGAAGAGTGGGGAAATTCGAATTAGGCAAAGCCCCACTTTGGGGAAAACGTTTTTTGAATTTCTTGGGAAAGAAAACACCAAAAAAAACCACCTTTCCCTCATGCGGCAGCGTTTCACCTTCCCTCATGATTTGGATTGAGCACAAACATTTTGGGAAAACCAATTGTGCATTCACGCAGCAGCAAGAAAGCAAAAATGTTTCTAAGTTTGAACCTTTCAGAAATGTTCTCCTGTTCGACGATATGAATCCTTCACCTTTTGGGGTTTTCCTATGTGGATTGTTTCTCTCACGTTTTCCCATGTCTGTTAGTTGTTTTCCTAAAAAAGATTTCCTTGAATCCGATTTTTGTCTTTGTGTCAAAAGACTGACAACATTTTCGTTTTGGTATTTTGCAGCAATCGGTCTGGCACCGGGAATGTTCAGAAATTCTTGATTAATGTGTGTGTATGTAATCCCTGGTGTCTACTATGTTTCGATAAATCAGAGGAGTGAGATCACTATGTGTGCATCCACGTTTGGCATCTGAATTGATTGGAGATAGAGTCTAGACTTGCTTGATAAACCTAGTGTGTGAAAGAACCTCACAGACCAGTCTATAAGGTTGGTTTTCTTCTTTGCATGCCCTGAATAGAAATGGAAGGGAAGGCATGGCCCGAGGGACTATGTAGTAGAGAAGGGAATGCTTCCTTGTGTTGGGCATGTAATTATTTAGAAATTAGGCTAGATCCGATGTGGGTGTTCATAGCTCTAGGGTTGAGCTCACTATCTTAGCAGTCAGCCTTTCCACCTCCTTGACAGCCAGATAAACCCAACTCAAAGGATGGCTTGGCTAGTAGCCTGATAAACCCATATGTTAGCTTGGTTATGTCTCATGTGAATTTGGATAAGTGTAAACCACTGCTTGTGTAAGTTTGATAAACTAAACTGTGTTGGATTGATTGAATTTTAATTGTATCCTTAGCTATGGGTAAAGTCTACTAGTGTTCCTTATTCCTTGGGAAAGATCATTCCTAGCTCGGGGTTGGCAGTGTTGCTGAGAGATTAAAGAGAACACTGGCCTATGGTTGGGTGGAATGTTGCAGCGACATAGCTGGTTGCGGGATGAACTTCTTTCAAAGATAAGTATTCTTGTGTATTTAAGTTCTGAAACTATATTTTCTTATGAATTATTATGAAATTATCATGAACATGTTGTATGCATGAATGTGTTGAATGAACTATTTGCTTTCACTGTATATATCATGTACATTTAATTATGCATATGTGTATTTATATGTTTTTATAAAATGCATTTTTTATATTATGTTCATGGGGCTTAGTTTTCCCGAGTTGTTAGATGTTAGTCACGTCCTCTCCGTTGAGTAAGGGTTGAGGACGTGACAGTTATGGAAGTGGCTCTTATTTTATCTCCCTCAAGGGGGATGGATTCCCCGGTTGTTCCTGGTGAGGACCTTGTCATTTATTTTCGAGGACTTTCCTTTCCTTTGCCTATTTTTGTAGTGGAGGATTCCACCAGGCCGGACAATTTTCCCATATCCTCAACCAGGTATTCTAATGTTTATATTAGGAAATTGAGAAATAATAAGAGGGGAAGTGATAGTATGAAATGTGTTAAATATTCCATTAGGGAGAATTATTTTGTCATTCCGGGGCTAGTTTCTTTTTTTTGAGAGGGGGATTCCCCTTCTGTTTGATTCTTGTCCTTCTTTTTCTACTCGGTCTCTTAGAGATTCAATGGCCACCCTTGTGGTGTCTAGATGAATATTATCTCTTTTAATATCATAGGGCCTGGAAGTGGCCCGAAGAGATCTTCCTTCGAAAGACTCCTTGATCTGTTATGTCCATCTATTGTCTTGTTACAAGAAACTATGAATTTTGGCACCAGTGGATGTGACAACTTTTTTCATTTTTGGCATTTGTGATGTGTTGGGTCTATCAGGGGGAATTTTGGAGGTTTGGAACTCCCTTGTTACTGATCTCAAATCTCACTCTACATGTGCAGGTATTTTTCTTATAGGCAAATTAAAAGGTTTAAATTCTCCTTTTCACATTATCAATGTTTATGGTCCTTATTCACATAGGAAACAATATTGGGACTTGGTTAAATCCTTAGTTGTTTTATCAACTATGTGTCTTATTATTGCTCATGATTTCAATTTCACCTTATCTCCAGGTGAGGTGTGTGGGCCGCATTCTTGATCCTCTTGCAGGTTATTTTGAGTCCATTTTTTGTGAGGCACATTTGATTGATGTGGTTCCTACGATCTTGAACCAACATGGTCAAATGGTAGGTGTGGGGATGCGGGTATTTATAAGCATCTTGAATTTTTTTACACGGAGGAATCACTTTGTGAAAAATTGGGAAGGTATTGGTCTTAGTCATACTCCGGGGGATTCTCTGATCACAAATTTGTGGTCCTGTAGTTGGATTTTGATAGAAGCTTCCCCTTCTACGGTCTACCCCTTCAATTTCAACCCCACTTGGATTTGAGACAATTCTTTTAATAGAATGGTTGTGGAGAGTTGGGATCCTCTTTATGTGGAAGTTACGAATCATCTCAATTCGATGCAAAGTTTGATTTTCAAACTGAACAAGCTGTGACTATCGGTGATTTGTTGGGAGACGGATATAAGGAAGGAACTGGATAGGTCTTTATGTGAGGTTGAAGGATCCCTCTAGGCCTTGGAGGAGGTTGTTGAACACTAGTTTTTTTTTTGAATATTAGAAGAAATTATTGGAGGATCTTGGTATTCAGAAGGAGAGGATCCTTGCTCATAAAGAAGAAACACTCAGGAAAAAAGTCGGGTTATTGGCTCAAGGAGTGTGATAACAATTCTAAATTCTTCAATAATTTTTCCAACAAAATATGTCTTAATAATCCTATATGGGAGGATATAGGAGTGAGGGATGAAGTTGTTTATGAATCCTTGTATATCAAATATATGGGAAAAGATTAATTTTTAATCTATATTGTGATAAAAACAAGACCAACATTTGTGATCAAATTGAAACCCTTAAGCAAATTTTCCCTTCTTTCTTTGATAGTTCAGATTCTGAGGCTATTAGGGCTCCTATCTCTATTGGAGAGGTGTTGGAGACTCTAAAGGGATTTTCCAAGGAAAAGAGTCTGGGGCCCGATGGGTGGACAGTGGAATTTATCTCTATTTTTATATATTTTTGGTTTGTATCTAGTTAAATCCATTGAAGGCTCTAAGAGGTTTGGAATTATCCCAGATAACTTGAATTCCACCTTCATCAGTCTTATCCCAAAAGTTGACAGACTGGTTACCTTTGATGAGTATCAACTGATTTCATTATGTAATATTTTGTATAAGGTTATTTCAAAATTGATTGTAGAAAGGTTGAAGCCTACTTTGGGTAGGTTTTTGTTTGCTGAGCAATTTGGTTTTTTCCCAACCTCAAATTTTGGATGCGGTTTGGATTGTTCAGGAGGTTATGCATTTGGTGAAGACAAAGAATATTAATGAATTCATTCTTAAGTTGGACCCAGAGAAGTCTTTTGACAAGGTCGACTGGTCCTTTCTTCGCCTCATCCTTCTTTAGGATGGGATTTCCTTTGATATTACACAATAGATTATGTCATGTGTTTCAGCTACCATATTTTTAGTTCTAATGGATCCCAAACTTCCTATTTCAAGGGATCCCGAGGTATTATACAAGGGTTTCCACTTTCTACTTATCTCTTTTTAATGATTATTGATGGCCTAAACAGACTTCTCCAAGAGGCTAAGGAAAACCAGTTGATAAAAGGCATCAAAGTGGTGTTCTCTCTATCCCTAAATCATACTCTCTTTGTCAATGATGTTCTGATATTTGAGGATGGATCTCTCCCTGAATGGGGTCATATTATGAAACTGGTTAATATATTTTTTGGAGCATCTGGTATGCCTATGAGTCCTTGGAAGCACTGTGCATTCTTCAATTGTAATGATTAGGTTTTAATCGATCATCTCTCACTCCTCCTTTCTTTTAATATGCAACATATGGATATTGGGTTAAGGTACTTAGGTTGTTTGCTTAAGACTAATAATTATAAAAGAGAGGATTGAAGATGGCTCATAAGGAAGATTCAAAGAATAATGAAAAAATGGTCATATAGGTGGTTGTCACTTGGGGGAAGGATTATTCTGGTTACCTCGGTTATCCAAATCACTGCTGTTTATTAGTTCTCTCTGCTTCATGTCCTAGAGGCGGCACTCACTGAGTTTAGAAGACATATGTTTTGAGTTTCTATGGGATGGAAATCAAAAGGATTCAAAGATACATATTGAGAGTTGGCGGGATTTATCTAAGTTGAAACAATATGGGGGTTGGGGGATAAAACAAATTAGTCTTTTCATTTAGGCGTTGTGTGATAAAAGTATGGGGAGTGGCATTCCTGATCCCAATATTTGGGGGAACGTGCTAAAGGAGGAATATTTAAAAAGAATTCCCTAGACCATTTAGCTGCACGTTGCACACTTGAAGGTTAAAAATTCCTCAGCTATATGGTGAAGTCTGTTATGTCATTTACTCTCATTTTATTTGATATTTGTTGGAAATTTCAGAGAGGGAATCAAGTGTTTGTCGGGGTTGATCCTATTGTAGTTTTATCAAGTTATTTCCATTTATCTCAAAGCCTTATTTCTCATTTGCATCGCAGGAATACTGTGGTCCTCAAACAAGATTTTGTGTTGGGATAGGATTTGGATCCAATATGGATCTCGTCAGTGGATTTAAATCTGAAAGGGGATTTGGAAATTGAATGGGATTCAAATGTCTCACATATATACATGGCCGGTATCTCTCTATCTGATTGCAACGAACTGTTGGTGTGGAACTTCAATAAGCGCAATGAACATGTTTCATCCAAGCTCGCTTACCAATATCTGGTTGAGCAGTGATGGGAGAGGATTTCTTGTTGGTGGGTTTCCTTGGTGTGGAAAGGGAAACTCCTATGGAAGGTGCGTTTCTCTTGGATATGTATTAATAAAAAAATTTTGACATGGGATGTTCTTCAAAATAGAGGCTTTTCTTGTCATGGAAGATATTGGCTCTGTTTATAAGCTTTGGAATCGGTGGAGCGATTGTTTGTGGATTGCTCCTTTTTTCATTAGGTATGGTCTCATTTTTGTAATATCTTAATATTGGATTTGAATTAGGGATGTGAATGCTTATAGGGGAATCTTAAAACTTGGATGAAGTCCACTTTATACCCTATCGATTATCCATTGGTCAACATTGGGGAAGTCTCAAAAGAATGTAATTTGTTTCTCTTCTAGTAGGGTTTTGTGGATGCATGCAACACTTGTATTAAGGCTTACTATAGGTTGTCAGACTTTGGATGCATCGGGACAAAGGATAGAACTAGGAATCTCATGTTTCCTCTCATTGATGATATTCAAATGTTGTTTTTTTACAGTGAAGAGAAGGAGGGACTTTGTGTCATTGGTATGGTTATCAGGATGAAGCTGAACCACATGTATCTGTTGTGGACAGTTGTTGGTAAAGGTACATCACCAAATATTTCTTGTTCTTTCGATTTTGGGAGACTCCAAAGTCATTGTGGACTAGGAAAATAATGTACACTCTATATAGTTTGTGGATCTGCATCACTGGATGGGTAGTGTTAAGTGGATGACAAGGTATTTTTTAGTGACTCTCTTTCCCTCATATATACCATGAATTCAACCAGGTGGCTGATGTCCTCTCCAAGAAGTCCATTGGTATTGTGGGAGGAGTGATTGTTTGCCAAGAAACATTTCTAGGTCCATTAAGTCTTCTTTGTTAGTTTTCTAGTGTGTTTTTTGAAAGGATATTTTTTGTTGATGTTTATGGCCTTTGGGAGGAAGAGTAGTCTAGTTTTTTTATAAGTCACGAACATGTGAAATGTTACAATATTATATGGAGAATGTTCCAGAAATAGGATGATTCATAAGTCTAATGTATGTAGAAGTTTGTTTCCTTATTGAACTTTGAAGGTTTTATGGATGTACATATGGCACAACACTTTTTGATATAATTTTTTTTTTGTTATGAAAAAAATGGTTTCCACACATTTTCCATCATATCAAAATAAAATATGTTAAAGTATTATACTTTTTGTTTTTTGTTACTTAGAAAAGATAAGCTTTTGATACCGGACACTCAAATAACAAGGTGTTGAAATGACAATTCATTGAATGAAAAATAGATGAAATGAAAATTCATTACATATAAAGTATCACAATTCAATTACAGTGAAAACAACAACATACAATTTTAACTATAAAAACTTAAAATCCTAAGTTTAACAAATATAAGATTACCATGGGAGGCAATGGTGGACTCACGGAGGTCTTCAAAGGGATCTGAAAATGGTTTCTACTTCTTGCAACATTACACATAGTTTTCCCCTATAAACAGTTCTCACGACACCCTTTTTTTGGTAGGAGAGGCTCGACCATGGGGGAACCCAGGGGGGGATTCAAATCCCTCCTAAATAGAGATAGTGGAAGGAAGGCCTAGCTGTAGATTTACAACACATGTCTAGTTCAAACATGGTGTTGGGAAATAGGGAAGACCCAGGTTTAAACCTTTTGCTTTGCACCAACAAAAGACCCACAGTGTTGGCCCTTTCGGCAACAACCTGCGTGCAGGTTGCAGTCTCACCCGAAACAGCTATGGGGTGCCGCAAAATCAGGTTTCTACAAGAAGAAGAGGTATATTACTGTACCTTTAGTCTCTAACAGCCTATATCCAATCAACACAGAGCTTCGACTAGTATATATAGCTTGCATATAAATAAACACAAAGTGACTTGCNATTAGTAGTGATCTTATTTATCAGATATATCTAGCTATTAATGCAAGAAATATAAACATAAACATAGACAATCACAAGAACCACAACACCAGATATAACGTGGTTCACCCCCAGTGTAGGGGTTACATCCACATAACTGTGTTTTATTCAACTTTCTACAAAGTCACAGTTCTGTTCTGCGCACTCAGCTGCAGATCTCTTCTTGTCCTTAAAAGCTGTGCACATAGCAGCAGGCCTCTGCGCACATAGCTGCAGATCTTCTTAACCTCTTACACAATACCCTCTGCGCACACAGCTGCAGAGGTCGTCCACGCACACAGCTAGGACTTGACCTTTCTCTTACAAAATAACCTTAGCCTCGTCTTAACTTTCTTACATTTGAAAACCTCACCTCACTTCTTTACACAAGCGCATATTTATACCGCGCATCAATAAAAAACCCTGGTCTTAAACCATGGGCACCCCGAACCCTAAACCCTGGACATAAACCATGGGTTTATTACAATAAGAAAGCTTAAACTTGACCCCGACACCCCTAAGACTATTTTGAGCTGTGACTTCGCTTAGAAACTTACGAAACCCCGTGGTGTTACTCATCTCAAGAACCGTTAGGGTGCGTGCCCCAACACATGGTAGGAAACCACAAAGAGGAATATAGGAAAAATAAAGGGGCGTCTACCATGAAAGAAACACAAAAAATGCATTCCAAAATCAAGGGAAGTCCCCACTCTACAAATCCAAGCTGAAGGTATCTGGTCTCACATTCAACACATGAAGGATCATACCTTCATTGGAAAATTCATAGGGATCTAGACCTCAGATAAATCCCTCCTGTGGTGAATTAATGTCACCTGGAAACCCCTAGGACACTACAACCTCCATCTGGGGGCTAAGTTTCTTCACGGTTGTTTTCTTGAACCTCAAAGATAGAAATAGAATATTTGAAGGAGGTACGTACTTCTTCAATTTTGCAGGACTTTTTCTGAAACCATGGAAAGAAAGGTTCAGTCTAGAGAAAAAGGATCTGACTTATGTTATGATCTGGATCAGGTTATATTCCCTTCCCTTGGAGTACTAGCATGAAAGCATCCTGGAGGCCCTAGGGAACACAATAGGGGAATTGGTCAAAATAGTAGAGAAAACCAAGAAAATGAGGTACACATCATATGCCCACATTTGCATTTATATGGATCAAAGGAGTTACCTAAGGGAATCAGTCTATTTTGGGATGATTAATATTGGTTCTAGCTCCTGGACTATGAATATATACCCTTTAGATTTAGGCTATGTCATGAACATGGATACTTGTTCAAAGAATATCCTGAAAACAACCCAACAATCCAGTAAAAAGGAAAAGAAGTTAAAGATGTGGATGAATTTACCAAATTTTCAGGAAAAAAAATAATGGATAAGAGAAACCAAGGCCCACAGCTAAGCAAAAAACCCATATATTCTAACACTTTTGATGTTCTCAAATCTAAGAAAGTGCAGGTCAATCTCGATATTGATGGATCACACAAGGTTATCAACAAAAATGAAGTAGACAAGGGTGAAAAAGAGCAATCCCAACTAAACCCCATGGAACATAAAACTGACATGGATATGATGGAGGATGATAATGAGGATATGGATATCAGAGACATAGATCTAGATGAGCTAGAAAAAGCGGTTCAAGATCTAGAAAAAGGGGTGATCCCCTCAAATCTAGTTGCCTTGCTAAAGGAAGAAATGATCAAAACTAAGAAAACAATATCCCTAAGAGTGGGAACTTAAAACTTGGGCACCAAAATCCATGAAGTCATAAAAAAATCAAGAAGTGAAAGGCGTGGAAGAAGAAGCAATCAGCAGCGCATCAAGGACATAGGGGAGAAACTGGTCGCCTAAGGGAAATTTCCCACCATAGAGGCAGCAATTGTCATACCTTGCAAGCCTTTCCAATGAATCTTGTATCTTGGAACATCAGAGGTTGCTGTGCGACTCATAAGAAATGACTATTAAGAAGGAAAGTTACTACGAAAAAACCTACAGTTATGCTTATACAGGGAACCAAATGCTCTCTAAAGAAAAATTCAAAACAATGGTAGAAAAAATATGGAAAGGCAGTGATTCGATAGCCATCGATGCCATAGGGGAAACTAGAGGTTTTGGAAAAATATGGAACCCCCTAGAGATATGTATTTCTAACTTTATGGCTACCATATTCACCATTTCTACTGACTTTCATATCTTGGGCACCAGCCTCAAGGGAATTCTCACTAATGTCTATGGGACCTTTGCGCTTGCACCCAAACAAGCCTTCCTTCTCTCATTGAAGCGACTGAATCACTGGGTAGGCCAAAATCACTTGATTATTGGAGGAGACTTCAATATCATTCGAAAACTTAGGGAAAATAAAGGAGGGATCCGCTCCTGAGGCACCTCAAACACATCCTTTGACATCATAATCAATGAGTTATCCTTGGTGGACAATGGCACTACCAACAACTTGTACACTTGGAACAACAAGAGTTCTGAAGACAGACATATTTCTTCCAGACTTGACTGATTTCTTATCTCAGAATCCATACTCAGAGGAGGGGCAGCCATATTGGATCTCATTCTCCTGACGTTAGGCTCATATCACCGGCCCATTAGTTTAAACTAGTGCAGAATAGGAGAACATCTGAGGAGACCCTTCATATTCAAAAATTTCTGGCCTTCACATCTAGATTTCCAACCCCTCATACAACAATGGTAGAGCTAATTTCAACCTCTAGAAGGAACCCTCATGTACAAATTTCAACAAAAACTAAAATATATCTAAGAGCAAGTAAAAATTTGGAACAAAGAGCACTTTGGAAACATCCATATGGAGAAAATACATATTAAAGGTCAACTGGCGAACATTCAAAGAACCATCATGTAAGAAGGCCACATAGACTCCATCAAAAAGGAAGAAAATATTTCATTGGAAGATTTGGAATTCAAAGAAAAACAAGAAGAAACCCTATAGAAATATAAATCCATAAATATTTGGCTCAAAGAAGGGGAAATGAACTCCTTTTTTATCTTCAAGGAAACCATACAAAATTGTCATTCCAACATAATATTATTCATAAAAGTAGAGATTGGCACAGAAGAAGAAACATAGGGGGGAATAAAAAACATCCTCACCAACCATTTCAAGCACGTAATGGAAGAACCAGAGCTAGAAAAAAATACATCCATGGAAGGAATCCCTGAGAATATCCCCACCCTGGTGAATCCAAAGCAAAACAAAATCCTACTCTGACCCATTGAAATGGTTGAGCTTGAGGAGATGGTCAAATAAATGAAAAATGGTAAAGCCCCAGGCCCATATAGATTTACTACCGATTTCTTCCACGCTTGTTGGCACACCATCAAATATGAGGATCTAGACATCGTCGAAGACTCTCAAAAAATGAGGAAAGTATTTAAAACTTTAAACGCTATGTTATTCTCTCTCACCCCCAAAGAAAATCGAGTCGAATCACTAGGTAAAATCAGACCCATCGTACTTTATACTGTTATTTTCAAAATTATCACCAAAACCATTGCGAATAGCCTCAATCCCCTGCTACCTTTCCTCATCTCAAAAGAGAAATCTAGCTATGTGGAAGGCAGAAAAATTCTTGATGGCATTATTCTTTCTCATGAAATTATCCACTCGCTCAAAACCACCAAGAAACCTGGCATGTAATCAAGCTTAAACTCTCCAAGGCCTTTGATAGACTTAACTAGAATTTCTTGAAGAAAATGTTGCTAGATTTCAATTTCTGCAACCATTAGGTAAAATGGATCCTCACTTTAGTTTCCACCACTTTCTTTTCCATACTTGTCAATGGAACTCCCTGTAAAACCTTCCAACCTTCTAGTGGAATCAGATAAGGAGACCCTCTCTCTCCTTTTCTTTTTTTCCTAATGATGGAAGTCTTAGGTCGTTTGCTTAAACTTAAAGTCCAAAGCTGAGAACTTATAGGCCTCTCCCCACACCCTGAAATGGAGACATAAAACATTCAAAAATTTGTATATGATACCATGCTAATGGGGTATTCTTCAGTATAGGAAGCTAAATCTCTCAAAACTATCCTCAACTCTTTCTTCCCTGCCAGTGGGCTTGACATCAACAAGGAAACATCCTATACCTATTTCTTTAACACCTGCCAACTTACAAAGCGCAATATCCTCTACATTCTGGAATTCTCAGAGGGACACTTACTAGCCAAATACCTTGGTGCCCCACTAATAGACTCCTTAGCAAGAAAAGTCTCCTGGAAATATCTTTTGGATAGATTGAATAAAAATATCACCTGTTGGACCTTTCTCTCTCTTAACTTCCCTAGTCAACTTATCCTTGTAAAATTTGTTCTTACAACTATTCCTTTATACTTATTCTCCATCTTCGTTGCTCCCAAATTCATCCAAAAAAAAATCAGAACCTTAAAGTTTACCTTCCTCTGGGGAGGTTCCAAAAATTATAAGAAATGGTCATTGGTTGATTGGAACACACTTTGTACGCCTAAGCTGGATGAGAGTCTTGGAGTCAGAGACCCTACAATCAGTAACGAAATCCACAATGCCAAGATCTGGTAGAGGTGGATCACACATACCTCAGAATCTTGGGCTCTTCAGTGGCAGACTAAATATGCCTCCACACGGTCTAAGCAGAATCTTATCATATTTGAAACTAATGTTAAAGGATCGCATATCTGGAACTCTGCACATGCCAACCAAAATATAATACAAAACTTTAGATTCTGGGAAATACGTAACGGTAAGAATGCATTATTCTTTCAATATTCATGGAAACTGCTAAGTCCGCTCACTGAAGACCACAATCTCCCCATATTAAGAGAACAAATTTTATTTAGACAAGCCTCAAAAGTGAGCGATATGTGGAGTGAGGCCAACCTAGAAGAGTACTTCAGGAAACAGAAAAAAATCAACTAGTGGTAGAACATCAGTCCTACTAAAGAAATTCAAGATTTTTGGGATGATCTCCAGACCCTCCAAATCTAAATAAGTCATGAAAATGATAAAAGCAGATGGGGGTTCTTGCAATCCAGCACCTTCAACATGAAATAAATCGTCTCTATTCTTTCCAATTCAAATACTGATGGCCAATACAATAGGTGGAAAAAATTATGGAAATCCAACCTATGGCCAAAGATTTTAACCTTCCTTTGGATTCTCCTTTGTAGACACATTTTAACCTGGGAGAATAGGAAAAAAAGAGGCTGTATTGGGCCATCTTGGTGTTTCCTATGAAAAGACAATGGGGAAACCATAGATAATCTTCTAGATGAATGAAACTTTGCTGACTATATCTGGAAGGAAGGAGAAAGAATATTTAGTAAAACGACCAAAACAAAGGGACGTCTAGACATATCCATAGTCAACTAGCCACACCAACATTTCGGTAGCATGCATCTCAACATAATATGGGAACTTGTCCTTGGATTTGTAGTCTCAGAAATATGGATCGAAAGGAATAATATAATATTCAACAACAGAACCAAGAAAGAAGAGGAAGTATGGGACACTCTAAAGAAGCACATCTTTGAGAATTTTACATTATTAGCTTAGAAAGATAAGGATTTAACCACCAATAGAAATGAAATGTAGAAACTTAAGGACTAGGGTGTTACCACCATACTTGACTACATCAGTCCTGCCATCAAGGAAAATATCAATGTGAACCCTCCAAACCATTGGACCCAACCCCCCTGGCACTTACACTCTTAATTTTGATGACTCTAAAGGAAATCCCGTTCTTGTGGGATTTGGAGGAGCTATCAGGGACAATGATGACAAAGTCCAGGGATTTTATTGGGGCTCTCTTGGAATTCCACCAACAATGCAACTGAGATATAAGGATTATTGGTTGGTCTAATCTAGGATCTTAACTAGAATTGGACCCCACTCATCCTAGAAGGAGATTCACTCGTCACTATAAACATGGTCATCGAATTACAAGTTGGCTCAACATGATGCAAGGTAGCCAACAATCAGAGGCTAGAAAGCAAACTTATAATTTTAAGCAATATTCTCACGAGGAACCTTGCGGTTATCTTCCAACATGTCAAAAGAAAGGATAATAAACTTGCGGACTCCATTTCCAACAAGGGATTTATTATGAACTCTTCCATTCAATTTTTTCTCTAGAATGATAACATTAAGCCCAAAGATAGAGAGAAATGGAAATATATTGCTTCACAATATCATAGCCTCCTGGATGTGGGTGTGCATAGTGAGGATGACAGAGGGAACATGGGAGGTAGGGCATGTGCCAGGATAGGTGGCTGTTACATTTTTCATGGTTATACCAGATATGATAAGATTTAACGTTATAAGATCATAACCATATGCAAAAGGATCACTGGAATATAGAAAATTACAACCACACAAAATAACACAAAAATTTATCCTAGGAAACCCTCATGGGAAAGAAAACTCAGCGAAAATTCCTTTGTATAATATGTATCAAAATCACAAGACAAGATCCCAGATAGGTGCACCTCCCTCTATTATATATCTCTATCTCTTTCCTATGCTCTATACAAAAGTGAGTGTGTGTTTAAATGAGGAACACATCTCCTCTATTTATACTCTTTTTGTCACTTGACTTTTAACCTATCCAACCAACCCCACTTAACTAGATGGTATGACTTCACTTAGGAACACTCAATACAATATTATATTATATTCATTAAGGTACTATTGACTCGACTTATAATGGAGGCTTTACCTCATGAAGTCCTCTATGATGACCAATTACAATAGTAACACCCCAACAAAGGAATAATAACATTTTCGATGGGTTACATCAGTAAAATATATTTATAATATCCTTTGAAGTTACAATATTCAACACTCCCCACTAACAAGAAGGTTATTCTACTGACAACATCATCATAGAAAATAGGAGTAACGAGAGAGAGTGTCTGCAACATCATCGAGGTGATACATCTATACATCATAGGAATTTTTCAAAATCAATAACTGGAACAATTACTCTTTAATTTCTTCATATTCTGCATCACACTATGAATTTATCCTTTTGTAGCAACGCTTCAACCTTTCGATCCTTCATAGTAGCACTTCGATCTTCTGATTCTTTGCAACATCACTTCAATCTTCTGATCTTTTGTAGCAACACTTTGATCTTCTCGATATTTTGTAGTAGCACTTCGATCTTATCGATATTTTGTAGCAACACTTCGATATTCTCAATCCTTTTCAGCGACAATTTGATATTCTTGATCCTTTATAGCAGCACTTCGATCTTCTGATCCTTTGCAACAACAATTCGATCTTCTAATCCTTTGCAACAACACTTTGATCCTTTTAATCCTTTACAGTAGCAATTCGATCTTCTAATTCTTTGCAACAACACTTTGATCCTTTCGATCCTTTGTAGTAACACTTCGATCCTTTCGATCCTTTACAGCAACACTTTGATCCTTTCAATCCTTTGTTGTTGCACTTTGATCTACTTGATCCTTTGCCGTCATACTTCAATATACTTGATCCTTTTCCTTCGTACTTCGATCTACTTGATTTTTTTTGCCGCTATACCTACAGGACACATTATCTCTTTGCGTGATGAACAATCCCTATCACTTTAGGACATAGGTCCAAGGATGATGAAATCCTCCTTCAACTTGGTCCATGATATAAACCAACTAAAACATCTACAACTAAATGTAGATCTCAACCACACCTAGTGCAGGCCCTATCATCCATGAGGACTCATCATAGACCATCCATACCACTAAAGTTACAACCACTCCTAAGTGAGTGTTATACTACGGTATCTACACTCACGTGTATGCATACTCTTCCATGCAAGAGTATTGTCTGAAGAGCAGATCTTGACCGCATATAAAATGTCAGCCCTTATTGTAGAACATCGATTGCAATGAGGTTAGGACCACTCCCAAGTGAGTGTTATACTACAGTATCCGTGAGGACTCATCATAGAGAATCCATACCACTAAGGTTAGGACCAAGCCCAAGCGAGTGTTATTCTATGGAATCTACATATGAATGTAGGCATACTCTCCATACAAGAGTATTTTTTGTAGAGAATATCTCGACCACATACAAAATGTTGACCCTATCGTCCATGAGGAATCATCGTAGATCATCCATACACCTAAGGTTAGGACCACTCCTGAGTGAGTGTTATTCTACGATATCCACAACTGATTGTGGGTACTCTCCATGCAAGAGTAATATATGTATAGCAGATACCGACCACATGTAAATGTCAGCCCTGTCATTCGTGAGGACTTATTATAGAGCATCCTTACCACTGGGGTTAGGACCATTCCTAAGTGAGTGTTATTCTACAGTATCCATGACTGAATATGGGTATTGTCCATGCGAGAGTAACATTTGCATGGCCATCCTTATCTAGTAAGGACCACTCTCATGCACAGAGTGTTATACCTTCCATCCTCAAGAGAGGATACTATCCTCCACAAGTGAATGTCGGAACTTGTCAGCATCTTCAGGCACACTTGGCCTCTTTCATATTGGAGCATCACTGAAATCCCATCATCGATGTCAGTCTTATCATCACTCCCCATTTCCCAAGAGGATCCATATTATCAATCTACTCCCTCTTTGTTTGAGGAGGGCTCATATTTTTGACCTGCTCTTCCTTTCCGAGGAGAGTCCATATCTTTGACCCATTCCTTTTTTCTGAGGAGAATCCATATATTCGACTTGTTCTTCCTTTCCGAAGAGAGTCTATATTTTTGACCTGTTTCTCCTTTTGGATAAGGGGGCATATCTTTGACTTGTTCTTCCTTTCCAAAGAGATTCTATATCTTCGACCTATTTCTCCTTTCCGAGAAGGGTCCATATAATCACTGTTTCTCCTTGCAAGGAAAGTATATATGATCATCATTGTTACTCCTTGAGAGAAAATTATGTAGTATCATCATCATTGTTCCTACTTGGGAGGAAATTATTTTTGAACTACACCAATATTGTCACAGAAGCTTGGTCAACATATCAACAACTTTCTCATCGATACTCACACATTGAAGTTTTTAATCTCCCTTCAGTACCATATCCCATAGGATTCTTTGTTATCTTTATGCAAGTATGGTTGTCACAAAGAATCACTATGGTATCCAACTCCATATGAAATAGTCCTAACAACATTTTTCAAATCCATATCACTTCACATCTAGCAGAGTAAGTTGCTATGTACTTTGCTTCAGCCATGCTGAGAGAAACACTAAAATTTTTCTTACTAAACCATGCGATCATGGAGGATCAAAGACAATAACATCTAGCTCAAGTGCTCTTTCTGTCTGGGGCACTTCCTGCCCAATCTGAATCCGTATATCCATATAATATTTAGTCATGATATCTACCATAGTAAAGTCCCAAGTCTGTTGTACCTTTTAGGTACCTTATCACATGCTTTGCATCTATTAGGTGAACACATATAGGTTTAACTAGATACTGGCTCAATTTGTTCACAACAAAACATATATCTGGCCTTGTATTCATTAGATATATCAATGACCCAATAATTTGTCTGTACCGAGTCATATCCACTAACTCTGATGTCTCATCAAACAACATCTTTAGGTTGGTGTCCATGGGTGTGGCCATGTATTTACAATCCAACATATAAAATCTTCTTAATATTTACAGAACATACTTTCCTTGGTTTGGAAATATTCCTTCTAGGCTCTACCACACTTCCATTCGGAGTAAATAATGCATCAATTCAGGATATTTCATCTCAAATTCTTCATCTAGATTCTTCTTGATTTCTATGATATGTTTCTCATTTCTTGTCAGAAATAGATCATCTCATACATCAATAGTATGACAAGTTCATCATCCATAACCTTGAGGTAAAGGTTAGGATCAACTTTACTTTTGGTAAATACCAATCTTGTCAAGAAGCTATCTATTTTTCCATACCAAGATTTAGGAGCTTGCTTCAGTACATACAGAGCCTTTTTCAACTTACATGCATGAGTCCCTCTGTCTTCAACTTCAAATATTTTTGGATGTTCGATGTAAACCTCTTCCTCAATAATACCATTTAGGAAGGTTGTCTTTACATCCATCTGGTGTAGATCCCACTTCATCATGGAAACAAGAGCCATGATGGATCTTATGGAAGTGTACCTTTATTCTCCAACAAATGTCTCTTCATAATCAAGTCCCTCTTTCTGAGAAAATCTTTTAGCCACAAATATTTCCTTGTATTTTTGAATACTTCCATCAGTAACATTTTTTATCTTGCAAATCCACTTGGAATATACCAAACTCTTACTTTTTGGTTTGGGCACTATATCCCAAAAATCATTTTTGTATTCTTCCATCAATGCTTATACCATGAGTTCATCCTATCAAGTCATCGATATATCCCAATATTCCACATTCAACCTTGAAGGTTGGAACCCACTTTACTCTTGGTAAAGCCTTAGTCCACCAGGGAGCTGTCCATCATGTCATACCATGTCGAAATTGAAGATATTCTACAGTCACTCCCCCTGAAGTGGAGGATCATCATCCCTCTTCATTTTGTACTGGAGTGACATGTAGCATCCTCCACTACCGATCTTCTATGTAACCATCTTAGGTTACTAAATACCAAGATCCCTTTATATTGAACTTTGTTGAAAAGTTCATCTTGCACCCATCTGTGAGCTTGTTATCTTCTATAGGTTTCCATATTCAAACTTGTAGAAAAGGTTAAGATATTCATCACTCTTGGTAATATTCAAGCTCCTGGATGTGCTTATATATGGGTTCCTTCTAAGCTCATACAAATCGTATTATACACAGGTGATTCTTTGCTCGATATATACTTCTACTAGAGAAGTGTGTCTGGTCAATAGATTATGTCATGCCATAGTCTATTCTTTCTGAGACAAACCATGAACCTTGCTTTGTATACTTTTTCTTGTAGATCCATATGGAAGATACTACGAACTTCCCTTCAAGTATTGGAACCATATCCTAGAAATCATTCCCCATGATCAATTGTTACTCTTTGATCATAGCTTGTTCCATAGATGGAAGGGTTTGTATCAATGATGTCACTCAACTATTCCACATAACTAGAGTGTATCCAAGGACTCTTACTTTGGTTTGGAAGCCCCGCCATACTTTTATTCATCTTGAATTATCTCTTGTGTCCAAGATGGCATTCATATCTCGAGGTGGATCTATCGCTCTCTTAAATGCTTCTGAATCTCTGTCTTTCGTCACAATGTCTCTGACCCTGGGAGCTCCAGGTTCATGTTTATTGGAGTGAATCTTGAATTCTCATCACTTGTTCTTTAGAACAAGTCTCATCCTTTTCTTGTAGGACATTGTATGCGATATTTCCTACAAGTCAAATGCACCAGTTGCATGGTTATAAATATTTCATATGCATAATGACAAATTCTTATGCATAATGATACAATCATGTGACTATTTTAGCCAATATAACTTCCATCCATATCTCATAGAAACTTTCCAGATGCCTTCCATATCTACCATAACATCATTGATATTGTGCACTAATCCAATATGTCAGCAAAAACGTTTCATTCTAGATAAGTAGAAATGGGTCAAAGACCGTTCAACATAACAAACTTGTACAGACTTCCACGTGTCATTGTTTCATCCTCAGGGTCAAAATTTTTTACCATAGAAAATACCGTCCGTGCCCTATCAAGAAAATCTTGTGAAATTTAATTTGGACCTTTGTATCGCGATATATAGAAATTCTTCCTAGGTCACATGTTTAAGGTTGAATCCCGAGAGAGTCTAGAACCCTGATTTGGAGGAATCATATCTCCTAGATTATAGCAAATATGAGGCTGAAAATTTTACACATGGTACACAAAATTTCATCTTCAACCTATAAATGTTTCTTATCACTAAAGTTACGACCACTCCTAAGTGAGTGTCATACTACGGTATCTACATTCATGTGTATGCATACTCTTCCATGCAAGAGTATTGTCTGTAGAGAAGATCTTGACCACATACAAAATGTCAGCCCTTATCGTAGAACATCCATTGCAATGAGGTTAGGACCACTCCTAAGTGAGTGTTATACTACAGTATTCGTGAGGACTCATCATAGAGAATCCATACCACTAAGGTTAGGATCACTCCCAAGCGAGTGTTATTCTATGGAATCTACATATGAATGTAGGCATACTCTCCATACAAGAGTATTTTCTGTAGAGAATATCTCGACCACATACAAAATGTTGACCCTATCGTCCATGAGGAATCATCGTAGATCATCCATACACCTAAGGTTAGGACCACTCATGAGTGAGTGTTATTCTATGATATCCACAACTGAATGTGGGTATTCTCCATGCAAGAGTAATATATGTATAACAGATACCGACCACATGTAAATGTTGGCCCTGTCATTCGTGAGGACTTATTATAGAGCATCCTTACCACTGGGGTTAGGACCATTCCTAAGTGAGTGTTATTCTACGGTATCTATGAGTGAATATGGGTATTGTCCATGCAAGAGTAACATTTGGATGGCCATCCTTATCTAGTAAGGACCACTCTCATGCACAGAGTGTTATACCTTCCATCCTCAAGAGAGGATACTATCCTCCACAAGTGAATGTCGAAACTTGTCAGCATCTTCAGGCACACTTGGCCTCTTTCATATTGGAGCATCACTAAAATCCCATCATCGATTTCAGTCTTATCATCACTCCCCATTTCCCAAGAGGATCCATATTATCAATCTACTCGCTCTTTGTTTGAGGAGGGCTCATATCTTCGACCTGCTCTTCCTTTCCGAGGAGAGTCCATATCTTTGACCCATTCCTTTTTTCTGAGGAGAGTCCATATATTCGACTTGTTCTTCCTTTTCGAAGAGAGTCTATATTTTTGACCTATTTCTCCTTTTGGATAAGGGGCCATATCTTTGACTTGTTATTCCTTTCCAAAGAGATTCTATATCTTTGACCTATTTCTCCTTTCCGAGAAGGGTCCATATAATCATTGTTTTTCCTTGCGAGGAAAGTATATATGATCATCACTGTTACTCCTTGAGAGAAAATTATGTAGTATCATCATCATTGTTCCTACTTGCGAGGAAATTATTTTTGAACTACACCAATATTGTCACAGAAGCTTGGTCAACATATCAACAACTTGCTCATCGATACTCACACATTGAAGTTTTTAATCTCCCTTCAATACCATATCCCATAGGATTCTTTGTTATCTTTATGCAAGTATGATTGTCACAAAGAATCACTATGGTATCCAACTCCATATCAAATAGTCCTAACAACATTTTTCAAATCCATATCGCTTCACTTCTAGCAGAGTAAGTTGCTATGTACTCTGCTTCAGCCGTGCTGAGAGAAACACTGAAAATTTTCTTACTAAACCATGCGATCATGGAGGATCAAATACAATAACATCCATCTCAAGTGCTCTTTCTGTCTGTGGCACTTCCTTCCCAATCTGAATTCGTATATCCATGTAATATTTAGTCATGATATATACCATAGTAAAGTCCCAAGTCTGTCGTACCTTTCGGGTACCTTATCACATGCTTTGCAGCTATTAGGTGAACACATATAGGATTAACTAGATACTGGCTCAATTTGTTCACAACAAAACATATATCTGGCCTTGTATTCGTCAGATATATCAATGACCCAATAATCTGTCTGTACCAAGTCATATCCACTAACTCTGATGTCTCATCAGACAACATCTTTAGGTTGGTGTCCATGGGTGTGGCCATGTATTTACAATCCAACATATAAAATATTCTTAACATTTACAGAATATACTTTCCTTTCTTTGGAAATATTCATTCTAGGCTCTACCACACATCCAATCGGAGTAAATAATGCATCAATCTAGGATATTTCATCTCAAATTCTTCATCTAGCTTCTTCTTGATTTCTATGATATGTTTCTCATTTCTTGTCAGAAATAGATCATCTCATACATCAATAGTATGACAAGTTCATCATCCATAACCTTGAGGTAAAGGTTAGGATCAACTTTACTTTTGGTAAATCCCAATCTTGTCACGAAGATATCTATTTTTCCATACCAAGATTTAGGAGATTGCTTCAGTACATACAGAGCCTTTTTCAACTTACATGCATGAGTCCCTCTGTCTTCAACTTCAAATATTTTTGGATGTTCGATGTAAACCTCTTCCTCAATAATACCATTTAGGAAGGTTGTCTTTACGTCCATCTAGTGTAGATCCCACTTCATCATGGAAACAAGAGCCATGATGGTTCTAATGGAAGTGTACCTTTATTCTCCAACAAATGTCTCTTCATAATCAAGTCCCTCTTTCAGAGAAAATCCTTTAGCCATAAATATTTCCTTGTATTTTTGAATACTTCCATCAGCAACATTTTTTATCTTGTAAATCCACTTGGAATATACCAGACTCTTGCTTTCTGGTTTGGGTACTATATCCCAAAAATCATTTTTGTATTCTTCCATCAATGCTTATACCATGAGTTCATCCTATCAGGTCATCGATATATCCCAATATTCTGCATTCAACCTTGAAGGTTGGAACCCACTTTACTCTTGGTAAAGCCTTAGTCCACCAGGGAGTTGTCCTTCATGTCATACCATGTCGAACTTGAATATCTTCTACAGTCAGTCCCCCTGAAGTGGAGCATCATCATCCCTCTTCATTTTGTTCTAGAGTGACATGTAGCATCCTCCACTACTGATCTTCTATGTAACCATCTTAGGTTACTAAATACGAAGATCCCTTTATATTGAACTTTGTTGAAAAGTTCCTCTTACACGCATCTGTGTGCTTGTTATCTTCTATAGGTTTCCATATTCAACCTTGTAGAAAAGGTTAAGATATTCATCACTCTTGGTAATATTCAAGCTCTTGGATGTGCTTATATATGGGTTCCTTCTGAGCTCATACAAATCCTATTCTACACAGGTGATTCTTTGCTCAATATATACTTCTACTAGAGAAGTGTGTCTGGTCAATAGAGTATGTCATGCCATAGTCTATTCTTTCTGAGACAAACCATGAACCTTGCTTTGTATACTTTTTCTTGTAGATCCATATGGAGGACACTACGAACTTCCTTTCAGGTATTGGAACCATATCCTAGAAATCATTCCCCATGATTGACTGTTACTCTTTGATCATAGCTTGTTCCATAGCTGGAAGGGTTTGTATCAATGATGTCACTCAACTGTTCGACATAACTAGAGTGTATCCAAGGACTCTTACTTTGGTTTGGAAGCCTCGCCATACTTTTATTCATCTTGAATTATCTCTTTTGTCCAAGATGGTATTCATATCTCGAGGTGGATCTACCGCTCTCTTAAATGCTTCTGAATCTCTTTCTTCCGTCACAATGTCTCTGACCCTGGGAGCTTCAGGTTCATGTTTATTGGAGTGAATCTTGAATTCTCATCACTTGTTCTTCAGAACAAGTCTCATCCTTTTCTTGTAGGACATTGTATGCGATATTTCCTACAATTCAAATGCACCAGTTGCATGGTTAGAAATATTTCATATGCATAATGACAAATTCTTATGCATAATGATACAATCATGCGACTATTTTAGCCAATACAACGTCCATCCATATCTCACAGAAACTTTCCAGATGCCTTCCATATCTACCATAACATCATTGATATTGTGCACTAATCCAATATGTCAGCAAAGACGTTTCATTCTAGATAAGTAGAAATGGAGAGTTGTATAACACCATGGGCTACTTACACATAGCATGCATATTACTAGTATATTGTCATTAATGCAAACATTCTTTCATGCATAATAAACAACATATACATGAAAGATAATTCAAATACTTATATTTGTTTGTTTGGCAGACTCATTCTTCTGCTTTGTCTTCATATCCTTCTAGATCTGTAACTCCTTTAATTAATGAGATTGCTTCAATCTGATGGTTGCTTGAAATCTTTTTTGGAATGCTGCTTTCGGTGGACCTAGCGTTTGAGAAATAAACCCTAATTTTTCAATTTAGGTATATTCATATTTGATTGGATAAAAAGATGTGCCTCCTCAAGGTGAACTGAGTAGCATATTCATTTTCTCAAAACTGTGATCAAAACTATAAAATATCTAATGCCATATTTTTCTTCAATTTCTTCTCCACAATTTCTTGATATTGTTTCTGCGGTATCTCCAAAATTATTGTTCCTATGAGTTTGAAAATTCTCACTTAGGTATCCTAGTCTGTCTTCTTTCCATTCCCACATGTTAGATTAGAATTGGTTTCACCAATTGGGACTTATGCGAATTTTTCGAAGGTGACTTATTTTAGGACTGTTCAACATAACGAACTTGTACAGACTTCCACATGTCATTGTTTCATCCTCAGGGTCAAAAAATTTTACCATAGAAAATACCGTCCGTGCCCTATCTAGAAAATCTTGTGAAATTTCATTTGGACCTTTGTATTGCGAGATATAAAAATTCTTCCTCGGTCACATGTTTAAGGTTGAATCCCGAGAGAGGCTGGAACCCTGATTTGGAGGAATCATATCCCCTAGATTATAGAGAATATGAGGCTGAAAATTTTACACATGGTACACAAAATTTCATCTTCAACCTATAAATGTTTCTTATTACGATCCTTCTCCAATATTGAGATATAGTGAAAGTACCAACATGAATAGTTTTAGTCTTATAGGGTTTTCAAGCATGAAACCCTAATCTTCAATAGCTATAGCTATAGTAGTGTTTCGACTGCATAAAGACTTATTTCAGGGTAGCTCTGATACCATGCTAATTTTTTAATGGTTATACCAGTTTTGACAACATTTAGCATTATAAGATCATAACCATATGCAGAAGGATCACTGAAATATAAACAAGTACATCCACACAAAAGAACACTAAGATTTATCCTGGGAAACCCTCATGGGGAAGAAAACCCAGCAAAAATTCCTCTGTATAAGATGTATCAAAAGTACAAGACAAGACCCTAGATATGTGTGCCTCCCTCTAGTAGATCTCTCTCTCTCTCTCTCTCTCTCTCTCTCTCTCTCCCCTATGTGCTATACACAAGTGAGTGTGTGTTCAAATGAGGAACACAACTCGTCTATTTATACTCTTTTTGTCGCTTGAGTTTTAACCTAACAAGTCAGCCCCACTTAACTAACTGGGTCGACTTCACTTAGGAATAATCAATACAATATTATATTATATTCATTAGGGTACTATTGACAAGACTTACAATGGATGATTTACTTCATGACTCTATGATGACCAATTACAATATTAACACCCCGACGGAGGAATCATAACATCTCCCTTGGGTTACATCAATAAAATACATTTATAATATCCTTTGAAGTTAAAATATTCAAAAGTGGCATCCCATGGGCCTATGTCTCAACATGTTTAATACCTTTTACGATGGTCCTCGCAGACATGATAGACCGCTTATGCATGCCGACAAGTTTCACACTGCAATTCCGGATTTTGGATGGTTCTGCAATGGAGAACTTGACATGGTTTTGGTACCTGCAAGCCCATTGATACCCCCTGACCATGCCTCTCTATATCTGGTTGGACCCTAAATGGAATCTTCACCTGCTAGGAGGAAGCTATATTAGATGGATACAGTGGATGGGAAAGGTAAACAACTCCATCGTGAGGGAGGTTTTTGATCGCTGACGCTATCATGAGAGTCTCTTGTGATAGAACATTAACACTGCAGAGGCTTAGAAAGAGTGTTGTGACCTGGTCCAACATCGTTCAACTCAAGAGTCCAACTTCATTCTCATGGTTCAACATCGTTCAACTCAGGAATGTTGTGGCTTGGTTCGTTTCTTCCATATTCTGTTGGTCATGGCTTCTCAAGGGAGTGATGAGAACAATGTTGATTGGGAGGCTCTCTTTCGCAAATAAACCCCGCAACATATCTGGAACTCTATTGTAGCCATGGAAGCCAAAATATTTGGGGAATTATGGCTTAAGTTTGGACCATATGTGGGTATCTCAAACAATTGGTGGCTGAAATTCATTCTCTCCAGAGCCATGAGAGAAGGGGAGAGTTTTGGTGATCTTGTGAAGATTATTGCCAGCACCTCCAAAGAAGACACTGAGAAGAGCTTGGTTTATATGAGAGATCTCATGCAAGTCTTAGAACCTCCCTTTCAACATTCCAACAAGGACACAAACGATGATGGAACCAACAACACCAATGAAGATGAAGGTGAATCCACTAGGAAGGCCTAGAGGCTCATCTCATCGTTACATGCTCTGCACTGTTTTTCTCGGCTCATGGATTTTCTCTGTTCATGCTTTACTTTAGTACTCTTTTATCCTTTAAACTCTATAGGTGTATAAGGCTTCCATGGTATAAAGACTGGGAAGCCAACACTATGTTTAGACACTCGATGTGGTCTCTTTTGCATATATTTCTTTTTTAGTTTCAAGATCACTGTCTGACTCCATGTCTTGAGAGTCAGAACCAACTATGTAATCCATTTTGTTTATTTAAATAATATAAATGAGCACTTCTCACTGACAAAAAAAAAGGTTTAACAAATATGTGTTTTTAATTTTGTTTAAATAAAACTTAAAATAATAAGTTTAACAAATATATTTTTAATTTTGTTTAAATATAACTATAAAGCTTATTTTAGGTATAAAAACTTGAAATACAAAGTATATCAGTTATATGTTTTTTATTTTGTTTAATAGAATTATTAAATTTGTAAAAATATATTAACAATTTTTTAATATGTTTAAAAATGATTAAATTTCTAAATTACCATAGAGGTTGCTCCAATGATATTATATGGATTTACCGATTTCAATAACACTCAAACGACCACATTCAATTTAAAATCTAAAAACTTAAAATCTTAATAATCTTTCAAACCATTTTTTAAATATATTAAAAAAACATGTTCAGACCAAGCAACTCATCTTTTTCCACATCTATAGGCACTTTACTGGTAAATCGGATTCTATTTCTTTTCTTTTCTGAAGGTGCTCTTGAACTATTAAGTTCTCCTTTTGACATGGTGAAATGTATTTATGAATGATAAGAATATCGTTGTTGTTGTGGATTGAAGAGCCTAAAGCGGTATTCTATGATCTTGAAGCTCTTTTCTTTGAATATATGCTTTAATAATGTTGTTCTGAATAATTATTTGAACACAAATTTATTTGAAGAGAGACATATTTTAACAGGTTTTGTTTAAACGATTAAGCAGAAAATAATAGCCAAGCATGACAACTCGGATACTAGATTATCCCCAACGAGTTCATCAGCAGATTCAACTCCCTCAGAGGTAGGGTTTAGACCTAAGTTGGAGGATTTCAATACTTTACAATCACTAGACCAGACATATAATATGTTATAAGTTTGGTCACTCGATTTGTGCATTCTCCATGATTTTTTCATATTTTTACATCAAAAGTTTGGTATGTCAATGGGGAAATGTAATGGATTATTATTATTGAATAATTAAAATAGTGTTTTCTACTCACAAGGGGAAATGATAAATGGCTAAAGATACTGAGTGAGAACTCAAGTGATGCATTAGGCATCTTCTCCAAAATCAGGTCAAGACTTCTTGTGGAGCCCTAAAGAGCAGGAGGCTCATAAATGACCAAGTCCTAGGCAAAATAATGTAAAATATTAAGTCCATCGAATAAGCAGGAGGCTGGCAATGGATGGGGAAATAATCCATTGATGCAAAGAGATGGCGCATTGATTGGAAATTTCCCTTATGGTTAAGTAAATAGGCTCGGGTTTCTAAAGCAAATAAGTTTTGGTTGCTCTAAGAGTTGGTTGGGAGGAACGCCAACTTCAGTTTTGTTTTCCCAAGAGTGGTGACAAGCTCTTTACTAAATTTATAGACTAACCATTTAAACTCCCAAAACAACCAAGTTACATGTTGCATAACCCCCGAACCTTTTTGCAGAACCACAAGAGAAAAATCCTTCAATACGCCATCTCTTGCATTCACATATTCAATCCTCATCCAATGCTAGCCTCCTGTTGCTCATGGACATACTAATATATATTATTTTTCCTAGGACTTGGTCATTTATGAGCCTTCTTCTCTTTAGCACTCATGTATGAGTTGTGACTTGATTTTTGGAGATAATGCTTCCTACATCTTGAGTTCTCACTCAGTAGCTTCAACCACGTGTCTTTTCCTCTTGTGGGTTAGCAAACACTCTTTAATAGGTATGTCCAATTTTGTCCCCTTTCAACATATTTTATTAAATAAAAATGTTTTATTCCAAAAAAATTATTCTTAACTTTTTTATCAAAAATAATAAAAGTAATAATAAAAGTATTTTTGAGCAAAATTAATAATAAATTATTAACTCATGGTGTATTACACCGTACCATTATTTTGGAAAAATCAATTTATATAAAAATTGTAATATGTCATTTAGGTGAAGTTATTATTTTTTCTATTAAAATATATAAGAAGGAAATATTATATTTATTAGATTATTTCTAAATATAAAAAAATTTGTTAGATAATATTGGGAATAAATATGTCAGAAATATTATGTTACAAATATTATGTTACAGATGAGTTCATGTTGGATATTAATGTTGTAATAAATGGAAGGAATATATTACCTATTATATAGGGTTTCAATACTATATAGGGTTTAAATGGTATTTTAATATAAAAATATTAGGGGATTTATAATTATAAATTTAGGAGTTGAAAAGAGAATTACTATGTGTGAAGTCATATTAGGATTTGGAACTTGTGGTAAATGTTTCCATGTTAAAATAATATATGTTCTTCATTCAGGTTTTTTATCTTGCAAGGTTTTTAGGGGTTGTAAGAGTTGTGTCATTTCACTTTACTAAAGATAAAATTAATGAAAAATAGATATTAAAAATGTCATTTATGAAAAAAATGAGTACTTAAGATATGTAATGAAAATATGGTTTTTTCACTTCTAAAAATATATTGAAAAAAAGATTAAACAAAATAATTTTTAAAGACATTCCTTATTTAAAGAAATTAGAAATATTCCTTAATATCTTATTAAAAAAAAGTGATATATCATAGATTCACATAATCAGAATGAAATAATTGACATTTATTGTAATCCAAAAAAATTACTATACATTTATTATATTATTTAGAATAAAAAATTTGAAATTAATTTTTTTTATTTATAACCATAATATATAAATAATTTAAAAATATAAATATATTCATTTATAAATTTAACTATTTTGACAACAATATATATATATATATATATATATATGAATGAGGTCATTGCAATTTTATAGTGCCCGACCTCAAGCACTTTACAAATTGCAAATAATAAAATAAAGATTAAATTCTATAATTTTGTTTAAAATTAAATAAAAATTTTAAATTTTTTAAAATTACAAATATACATAATTGACATTGCAATGAAAATTAATAATTTAAATAATTTTTTTATCATAACAATTCTCAAATTAGTTACAACAATAGTTGTCTAATTAATAACAACACAAAGATCAATTAAAAAAACTCATCAACAATAACAACACAAAGATCGATTAAAAAACTCATCAACAATGAAAGTAGGAGATAACCATTATAAATTGTTTTTATTATATTATATTATAATGGTTATAATGTTTTTGTTATATTATATAATAATTGTTTTTTGTTTTTAATATTTCGAGAAAAAAATTAATTTTTTTTTAAAAAAAATGTATTTTTTTAAGACGCTCTTCATTGGGATATTCCATTGAATTGCAATGGGGTGGCTATTGAAGAATTGTCCATCGAGATGTTCATGAAAAGAACCATATGCTTCGTTGAATTGTCCATTTAGATGAATCATGACAATAGGTTAACCAACTCAATGTGGATATTTAAGTAAATTTTCCTTCTGATTTTGTTCATCTCAATATGGAAGTTCACTGTTCATCTTCGTTCTAATATTGTTCACCCTTTATCCATCTGGAAAATATTGTTCATCCATCTGGAAAATATTGTTCATCCTTCATCTATCTGGATATTTTAGTAAATTTACCTTACAATATTGTCCATCCATCTGGAAAATATTGTTCATCCATATGGAAAATATTGTTCATCCTTCATCTATCTGGATATTTTAGTAAATTTACCTTACAATGTTGTCCATCCATCTGGAAAATATTGTTCATCCTTCATCTATCTGGATATTTTAGTAAATTTACCTTTCAATGTTGTCCACCCATCAAAGTATGAGATAAATGTAAGCTAAGCTTGAGAAGAATGAAGAATCCATTTAATATCAACATTTTGGCCTAATGAATCCAAAAGAGAGATGATATTACAGTGGTAGTGTTAACTTAAAACATAGATCCTCTGAAAAAAAACTTAAAACATAGATGATATTAAAGTTGTAGTGTTAACTTAAAATATAGATGATATTAAAGTTGCACGGTTACCTCAAAACATCATTATGAATGTAGTGTTTTGTTTTGTTTTAATTTTAATTAATAAATTCAAAACCCCAAGGTAAACAAAATTATATAATATAAATTTATATTTATTTATATATATAAATTTTTAATATATATATATATTTATTTATTTTTGTAATACATTTAATTATTTTAAATGATTATTTCTTTGAATATTTAATATTTTTTTAAATATTTTGACTAGAAAGTGAAACTGGATGTATTGGATTATTTTTATTTAATAATTATATTGATAGGAATTAGAACTAAAGTAATTGTTGAAAAAGTGTTTGCTGACCCATAAGGGGGAAAACAAGTGCTGGAAAAATCAAGTCAAGATTCATTGTGGAGTGCTAAAGAACATGAGGCCCATAAATGACCAAGTCATAGGAAAAATACTATATAATAGTATGTCCATCAAGCAAGCAAGAAGTTGGCCATAGACACGTAATTGATCTCTTGATGCAAGAGATGACACATTGATTGTATTTTTTTTTTATGGTTCAGCAAACATGATCGGGGGTTTTTGGAGTAAGTAAGACTTGGCTACTCTAGGAGTTGGTTGGGAGGAACAACAACTCCAGTTCTGTTTTTCTCATATTGGTGTCAGGTTCCTTATTCTATTTCTTATCTATTTAAGTATTTTTTAAATTATAAATTGAGTATAGACATGAATCGTAAATACATTTTTATGGTAAATTATATTATGCATCTCTTCCCAACCCTTTCTTATTGTATTGTTATGATTTGATATAAACTGTTCTTTATTAGTAAAATAATTGTAGACTTATTTATCATAGTTATGTTTCAATTAATATATGTTTGGGATTCCATACCCGAATTATAGTAGGATTTAATGTTAGCCTAACTAGGAATTTGAATGAAGGTATTATAGATCTGATTAAATACTTTAAAGTATGTTTGCATATTCTTTTTTTTCTTCCTTAAACTAATCTAAATGTATTTACAACTAATCGTATTCCCTAGGAAACGAGGCTTTGCATACAAAGCTTATCTCTGTTTTGTAGATTTGTGAGAATTTACTTCACAGTGAGATCTAGGAGCTAGAGCAATATTCACATTCAAAGTAATTGACAAAATGTGCAAGAGAACAACACAGAAATAGAAAATAACTGAAATAACACATATGAAAGGTGCTAATTATTGATCATATTATTACAGTACATTTGTAGATGTTATGGTACACATTTATAATACATTGGAAAACATTCATGAGGCTCTAGAAGCTAATTGGGAAAGTACAAGTGTCATGATGAGATGTTCCCTCAATCTCCCCTAGGTGGACCAATGGAGCCCCAACTCAGTCCAAACAGTCATGAACCAAGGTTTGAAAATTGGTGAAGTGTGCTAGGTCAATAATGATTCATAAACAAGCATGGGTGAAAAGATAGAAGTGAGTGGGAGGCTCAAGGTGGCAATAAATGCTCATAGGAGAGATAAAATAGACAAATACACCACTAGCACCCTTAGTCAAACTTGGATCCCCCAAATCAAGGAGGTAGCACCCCAATCCATTAATGATGGTGCGCATGGGCTAGGTTTACCAAACTATAGTGCTGTTGTAGGTGTGAATAGGCCAAAATAATGAGATATCTTGCTGAATTAACTCTCCTAAGTCTAAACCATAGGATAACATTGCATGAAGGAAAATGAAGTTAGGATAAGGTAAAAATTATGTACTAAGGATGTATTACTGCTCCAACCCCCCCCTAATCCACACTTAGTACAATTTAATAAAAAAATATTTATTAAGGCCTTGGAAACTAAGGCACACGCCACCTTTTATAACAATGTTATTAATCCATTTAACCGAGGTTACGAGGAAAACGTCATGGGACAAAACCTCCCCTTAAAATTGGATATGATAGAGATACAAAATGTCTTCAACAGGTCCTCTTCTTCACTTGAATGAGCTGAAAGAAAAACTTCTTGGTGATGGAATTGGTGAAGATGTTGTGGATGCCAAGATCATGCATTAATGCATCAAAGTGCTGTAAACAAAGATAATGTGGAGATGCCCTTTGATGGTCATCATTTGATGATGGAGGGGCATCACAAGAATGTAATTTTTTGCAAGCATACTCTAATGTAATAGCATAATCAACCATGGAAAAGATATATATGCAAACTCTTTCCCAAATAACATCAAAAGATTCAACAAAATCTGCATTATGTGTAGCTGCTATATCATGAATAAAACCATGAATCTTTCTCCCAATTTGATGAAGCACCTTCATAAATTTGTAAAAAATCTCATGAAGCTTTGAAATATCAAAATATATGTCATACACAATATAAAATATCATAGGTATGGTGTCTCCATTAATGAATGGATCCATAGGAATCGAAAGAGTGAGCAACTAGATCATAGTTGCAATTGAGCGAATCTGGAAGGTCTGGAGACTTGAGATTTGAACCATGGGTGGTGAAATCAAGTCTAGATATATGGAACAAAAGTCCCATAAAGTCTAATGATATGTATGTCCAACCAATGAAATACATACAAGACATAACAACAACATATACAAGAGACACAGTATTGGAAACTAGGCAATTTTCTGATTTTCCAACTAGTGAACTTGAGGGTTGATGGTTATTTTGGTCATGAGATGGTTGGGGAAATGATTCAATTAATGTCATAGGATGTATATCAGCCTATATATCATCTTCAAAATTATAAATGGAAAGATCTGATTGGATTGGGAAAGAGCTTTCAAAAGGCACATCAAAAGCTACTGAAAAATGACTAGTTTTGGGAGGAATCTTTGATGAACTGATTGGGGTTTCTTTCAAAGAAGGGATGGAGGATTCAGGTTCTGATATATCAGAAGGTGAATCAGAAACAAAGCTATCAGAAATAGAGAAAATAGAAATAGGTTTTACCCAAGCACTCAATGCATGCTTAGCCTTACCATTTCCTTACTTGCGCTCTCATCTTTTTGCAAATTCTGGAAGAGCAATATGGTTATCCTCAAGGAGCCTTGTAATGATGTACATATTATTTATGAATAAATATTTCTCAAGATGTGAAAATATGCAATAACAACATGTGGGTATTTCTCTATTGTTTCTCTTCCTCCTAGATCTCGAGCTCCCATCAGTAGATCTGGAGCTTTCTGAACTTGACTGCTTCTTCTCTTTCTCCTTTTACTTTAACTCCTTCTTTCTTTGGGATTGATTTGATACACCCACAACAAGAGCTTGATATTTGGATTCGATGATGGTACCCATTTGTATGAGCTTGTCTTGTTCATGAGTTAAAGGCTCCATGAAATATGCTAGCGCATGCATCTTCAAATTTCTAGTTGTAAGTATGGAATGTAGAAACATACACAAATACTGAGGCCCTAACTTAGAAAGGAAGGACAAGATAAGATGATCCTCTTTATTCACTATGCCAGAATGTTTTAGCTGGAGTACTAGCACTTTCAGCTTCGTAAAGAAGTCTTCTATGGTCTCGTAGTGAGCTGTGCTCAGAGAGATTAGCTCGTTCTCAAGATGACATTAGAGGAAATTTAAATTTAAAATGGGCCTTCCAAAAATAATACAAATTCCATGTCATCATGTATTAGCCAATCAAAATGTTTTAAAATTCAAAAAGGGAGCACCTCTTAAACAATTTTTTAATATAAATTTGGGGATAGATATCATTAAAAAAACTCTTTTTTTTGTTTATATTTTCGACATATCTCCGTGTGTTTTTACTCAAATTTGGACTAGGACAGCTCGTTGGATATAGAATTAAATTACGCATTCAAAGAGTACCCACTAGGCATACTTTTGATGGCCCCTGCTACCCCAAAAACAAGAAATACCTGAAAAATGTGATGATGACATCATCATCACATTTTTCAGGTATTTCTTGTTTCGGGGGTCAAAACTATGGTGAGCGGGTACTCATTGGATGTAGAATTTAATTTCGCATCCAACGAGCTCTCCCGATCGAAATTTGAGTAAAAACACAGGGAGATATGTCGAAAATATGAACAAAAAAGTAGTTTTTTCTTTTCTTCCACCAAAATTAATAAATATTATTTTATTATTTTAACTATTATTTAATTAATTTTCCTTAGGAGGCCCATTTTGAGTTGAAATTTCCTCTAATGTGGCCTCTCATTTCATATGTATTCCTGAATAGTGACTCAAACTTGAGTCAAACTTCATTTAGTGTGCCAAGACGTTCTATATGAAATAGAAGTTCCCTTGAAGTTCCGAGGAAGAGCATATCGAAGGATTCATCAAGCCTATTAAAATAAGTAGCTTTCTCCATAGCAGAATTTGGCTCGAGTTTAGTCCCCATGGTGACCCGGTAGAGGCCCTTGGACCTCAACTGTATGACCATCTTGTCCTCCCATTAAAAATAGTTGAATGGAGTAAGTAGAGATTGAGTTTACTCCATCCTTCTTGTGAAACCTATGACAAAAAATGTTGTTAAACCTCCAAGGAAAACACTCAAGTTTTCTGGAAATATGCCCTAAACAACAACTCAAACGTCGTAAGTTTTTTTTGCAGCTCAAAGTAGCTCTGATACCATGTGATAATTTGCTTCATAGTGAGATCTAGGAGCTAGATCAATATTCACACTCAAATTATTTAACAAAATGTGCAAGAGAACAACAAAGAGAGAAAATAACTAGAATAACACATATGAAAGGTGCTAATTACTGATCATATTATTATAGTACATCTTGTAGATTTTATGGTACATATTTATAGTACATTTGAAAACATTCATGAGGCTCTGGAAGCCAATTGGGAAAGTACAAGTGTCATGATGAGATTTGACCTCAATCCCCCCTAGGTGGACCAATGGAACCCCAACTCAGCCCAAACAGTCACGAACCAAGGTGTGAACATTGGTGAAGTGTGATGGGTCATTAATGAGTCCTAGAAAAGTGTGGGTGAGGAGATAAAGGTGAGTGGGAGGCTCAAGGTGGCAATAAATGCTCTTAGGAGAGCCAAAATAGGAAAAATACACTACTAGCACCCTTAGTCAAACCTGGATCCCCCAAACAAAGGAGGTAGTGCCCCAATGCATTAATGAGGGTGCACATGGCTATGTTTACCAAACTAGAGTGCTGTTGCAAGTGTGAACAGGCCAAAATAACCAGATATCTTGCTGAATTAACTCTCCTAAGTCTAAACCATAGGATATCATTGCATGAAGGAAAATGAAGTTAGCATAAGGTGAAAAATTTGTAGAAATGATGTATTACTGCTCCAACAAGATTGTGTTACCTTATAACCTATTCCCATTTTAAAACTCTATTTCAAAAATACCTTTAGTTAAACAACAATATTACATAAGGAATTATTAAATAAACCATGAATCGAATAACCCAAGTAAAGAATTCCAATATATTATACAATAAACAAAAGGCTACATACCATCACATAAATTACCCTAAGTATACAGAGTAGAGCCGAAAGGATTCTTATCCAAACAAACATCTAAATCACAAATATAAATCAGTAATTTGTCATAGAAGTAACCATTTATTATTTTACAAACTACCAATACATGTCAAACTCACATATCTAAATAATAAGTCAAATAATAAACAGATCTAGATAAAACAATATCAGTAATTTAAAAATTAAACACAGAGTCCTATTCAAGAGTATCCACACCTCGTGATCCATGGCTTTGTTCAAAATATTTTTCAACAAAATCAAATCCGAAAAGAACATAACATTCAAATTTTATCAACAAGTTTCCAACTGATAGACATATCGTGGCTATAATCCCATTAAATGGAATCCATCGATAATAATAAATGAAATGTACATTTGAATTGGATGGCATGTTAAGACTCTAAAAATGCAAGAAGGTGCGAATCCTTTTTCCCTAATCTAATATAGACCCATAATGGTTAATTAATATATTTTAGCTTATCTTTACAGTAGTGGAGAAATCCCTATCCATATGTGGTCCGCGAACTCAGTGGAAAACCACTGTAACCTATACTTTTAATTGAAAATTACCATTTGGTTGTCGATGGATCCATTGGTGTAGACCGAGCACAACCACGCCAGGGAATACACGCACATCAAACAAAATAAGGAATGTTAGTATGAATATGTAAAACCCCAAATTTTCATAAAAAATTAAAAATTTTCTTGTGACAATTAATGTTTAAAATCATCGATGAAAAGGGTAACTTAACTGCTAACAATTATCATCCTAAAGGGTTTAATCTAGAAACTAAAACCAATTCCTTTACTAATTTCTATAACTGCATACTTCACTATCTCCATTCATAATTAAGTATTGAAAGATTGATTTAGTAGGTAATGATCTGAAGTAGTATGAGCTAAAAACAACTGTTTGTTTGCTATGTACTAAAGCTTGTTTCCTGCTTAAAATGAAGGAACTTTAGTTTATGCCTGAGGCTTACTTAGATTTTGAAGCTAATGCAATGAAATGATCATCCTTGTATAAGTCTTTTTACAGGTAAGACGTTTTGTATCCCAATTTCAGGATCGAGATTAATTATCTCAACTTGCAAAAGTAGAACACTAGAATATTTGTTTAGTTTACAACTTTGAGAAAAAGAAGGTCTCGTCAAACCTGTATCTTTTCCAAATATTGAAATAGTTAAGTTGTTACACAACGTTTGAGGTCTAAGTTGTTAACCTTCTTAATATTGGTTTAAGGAAATAATGTTTTCCTATATATTTACTTTTTATTTATTTATTTATAAGCATAAGTACTTATAAATCTAAGAAAAAATAGAAGTAGATGCTTTCCACCTAATTTTGAATATAACTTCTACATCCTATATTTATCCTTTTGTTGTCATATTAAATCCTAATCCTACATGCAACTCTAGAGAAGGATAAATTTTGGAAACTAAATCTTGCAATACATTATTACTTTTTACCAAGGTATATTATATGTCCTTGTATCAACATACATTCGAATGTTACATAAGAAAGTGTTACATAAGTTTAGGCATTGTCATAAGGTATAAAAGAAATGACATTTATATATATGAAACGAACGATATTATGCACAGTATAATTTTACTAACTGCCTAGGTATTTACCATGTGAAAGTGCAAAAGAATACATTACATGGATATACGTGTAGTATTAATGCTTTGTTTTAAGGGGTGGAATTTTCATTACCTAAAGAACAAATATAAACCAAACACCTTTGCATAACCTAATACTCACTATAATGTGTTTATATAATAAGTATAACCCTATCTATGCAAAACTAAACTATAATACCTTTACCAAAACTATCTTAAAGCATCTCTTAAGTTTTTAACCAAAATAGTAACAAAGGTTATGAATAGCCTTTTTGGAGGCTTCACCCAAGCTCTCGAACTATAGAGAAACACCCACAAATTCAAGTCAAAGTGGAGACCACATGGCTATGTGTTAGTGTATAGGGTTTTGGTGTTGGTAAACCCTACTACATAACCGTTCCAACCCTAAAATCATGCATTCTTTACAATATATTTTGCTACTGTGAGAAGCGCCGCCAGGATCTTGCCCTCATGGCCTTTGTTGCCATCATTTTGTCTCTGTGAGTGATGGCATTCTATGCCAAGGTCTAGCTCTGTGAGTGTCTTAACCCGTGTATGAGCCAAGCTGAAACCTTTGTTTGGTAGCAGTGTGGTCTCTGGTTCTAAACTTGCGGCTTACTTTGTTGATTTTTGCTGACAGTGTGGAGATTTGGTTTCGTCGTAGCTCTTACTGTGGATTTCTCATCCTCGTCAAGGTTCTTGGCATTTCTCCTGCTCAGCTGCTAGGGTAAGAAGTATTCTTTTTTCGGGGTTTGCTGTGCAAAACAATTACTGTGCGGTCGAGGATAAAATCTCCAGGTAACTCATTTTCACCCTTTCTGCAAAGCCATAAATTTTATTACTATAACCACATTTTCTTTTGAATAAAAAACTTAACATTTCTCCATTCTAATGTGCATCCTTCTCTACAAGTGAAGTCTCACGACTATGAGCTGGAAGACTTCAAGAAAAAGGTTCCACGCTTTTTAAGCAACCGGGTAAACCTTGGTTTCATGCCTGAGGTTCTTTCTGTGGTGAATGTGTGGGGTTTGGAAGGATACTGTCTTGTCGAGACTAAAGCTCCCTTGTCATAGCTGCATTGAAAAATGATTTTGGTTATAAAGGCCATGTGTCCATAGACTGTTCTTTCGATTGTTTAATTTTTTATTAGGGTTTCACGAAATGTAAACACCTGTTTGTAACTTGCAAAGGTTTTGACAGTAATTATGGGTGCACTCGTCTGAGTAGGAAGGAGTCTTTGACAGATTTGGACGTCGTGGTTTATTTTTTTTGTGTTGGAAACTTCAGTTTTTTTAAGCTTAAGTCAATGAATTTTTAAAGAACCTTGTTGCTAATTTACCTGTATCTCGTGAATGATTTGATAAAATAAAATGGAAGGGTTTCGTTGCAGTAAATGTCCATAATTTTGATTTTTATTAAAATGAGGGTATTCTGTGGAAATTTAATATGAAAGCGAGTTCTGAGTTTTCTTTTTAGTATAAAGATTGGTTTATGAAAATAATAAAAGGAAAAGGGTTTGTTACTAGACCCGAGCACAACTGTGCAAATTTGATTTAGAATAATTTAATTAATTTTTTTGTTATTTAATTTTTGGTATATAATTGATAAATCGTCTAAAATCCGTTTCTCTGTAAACTTTTATTTGTTATAGGAAATTACAATATAGGTATTATAATTATGTAAAGAATAATTTGATTATTGAGGAAATGATCAAACTACAAATACACTATTTTTGGAAAGAGGAAAGAAAGCAAGACTTGGTTTACAGTTTTCCTTAATTAGGGTTTGTATTTTTATTTTAAATGAAAACTTTTCATTATTATTTTTTTACTTTGATGTAAAACATATCTGATGTTTTACTTACAGTATTACTGAAATTGCTTAGTTGTTATTAGCAAAACCTAAGTTATTATTAAAATTCCATTATACTAATTATATAATCTAAGTTATCCCTATTTACGTTATTTGTTTGTTTTGTGTAATAATTAATAATTAAATGTATTTATAATAGGTTAAGCTTATAGATAGTGATTATTACTGTGTTAGAAGGAACACAGTTACACAAACTATGTACTCTTTTTTAAGAGACCTTCTTGTATGATAGTTTTTGTTTATGTTTTAAACAAATGTATTGTAACTAAGGAAACTTATGAAAATAGAGGAATATTTCTTCTAAACATTCCTATAAAGATTTAACAGTAGAAAGTAAATAATCATATTCCTACATTTCTTGATTTGATTTAATCATCAAACTTAATTTCACCTACTGTACTAGAGTACTACCTCTTCAGAGGTGTGGACAAATACAGTCAGGTATTTTTATCCATGAGTAAATTTAAACTAACCCTAAATCATTTATTCTAATACATATTTAATCCAGAATTTATCTATCTTTGAACAGTAAAAGATTTCTCTAACTGATTTTAATAAACAAATGAATCATACATATAAATATATTTATTTCCTAAATTCATACATTCCTGTTCCTATGCTTGCATAGAGGAAATAAAAATAATATTTAGAACCTGGTAGTATAGCACAAGAGACAACAAACTTAGGAGCCCATTCCTCAAACAACTCCTGAAGACAACTGAGCTGCAAATCTTAGGACCCCCGAGCTTGTCTGCAGGTCCACCTGGTTGAAAGCACTGGGTGAGAGAATAGGTTTAAAAACCTTGAAACTCCACAGAGTAATCAGGAGTAATATTTCTTCCTGTAGCAGTAAGAAATCAACTCAAAATAGCTGCACTAGTTCAATATATCAACACTTTCCACTCAAAGACTTCTGCTTGTCCCCTCCATCGAATTTCTTGTGTACCAATTTCACTCAAAAATTTCACAAGTAATTAATGAGCAGCCTTAGCTGAATTCAATGGGTAGTTTTATCAAAATGCCTATGTCTTTTGGGTCAGTTTTTCACTTAATGAGCCACATGCTCTTGTTCCACTTTCTTGGGGAACATGACAACAAAAATATGGACGTTTCCTCCTGCAACAGCTAGAAGTAGTTTTAGGATGCTCCCAAGTGTCAATCTTCTCTCAACCCATCATATTCCACCAACTGGAGAGTAAAGACTCATTTAATGGCCTCCTTAAGTTGTTCTCTCATCTTTTATTTATTTATTAATAAAATCTTCAGTAATTAAATACAATTATCCTTGACCCCACTTGGTCATTAATTACAAACTCTTATAATAAAATTCAAACATAATGTCTCCTAAAACATAAAATGTTTTTGCAATTTGGGGTATGTGACATACATGCCCCCTTAAATATAACATCATACTCAATGTTAGTTTACTCATCCTCCTTAGAGTTTCCCTGGAACATAATTAGATATGCTTCTGCATATGACTCTCCAATTCCTAGGTGGCTTCTTCTAGACTAAGGTGATTCCATTGCAACTTCACCTGTCCAATGGTGCGATTTCGAAGCAGGATTTCCCTCCTGTCAAGGATACAATTTGGTTCCACCAAAAAATCTCCTTCGGGTTCCACCTGCACATCATTCTAATTTATAACATGAGTAGCATCATGTACATATATTTTTAAAACAAATATATGAAAAACACTATGAACCTTTAAATTTGGCTGTAAATCCAGTTGATATGCCACATGTCCCACTTTGGATAGTATTTCAAAAGGCCCACAATATCGGGGTGTCAATATAGCACAACTTCCTAACTTCAAAGAACTCTTTTAGGACTTACCTTTATAAAAACATGTTCACCCACTTGAAACTCTTTCTGAGTTCATTTAAGATCTGCTTGACTTTTATGTCTATCTTCTGTACCCTTCAAATTACCTTGCACCTGCTTTACACTTAACTCCATCTCTTTTAATAGCTCAGGTCCTAGTACTAACCTGTTAACTGGGTTACGCCATGATATGGGAGTATTGCACTTTCTGCCATATAGAATTTCAAATGGGATGTATCTTGCTAAAGCTTGGTAGTAATTGTTATAAGCAAACTCTACCAAGTGTAAGTAATCCTCCCATTTACCTGGTTGTTTTCTAACATATATCCTTATCATATCTTCCAATTTTTTATTCACTCTTTCAGTCTGTCCATCTATTTGGGGGTGAAAAGATGTACTGAAATTTAATTTAGTATTCAGTCCTTTAAATAAAGACTTCCAGAAATTGCTTGTAAACTTAGGGTGTCTATTAGAAATTATAAATTTCGGTATCCCATGTAAATGAAATATTTGTTTCATGAATATATTAGCAATATTAGCAGCCTTGTATGTGGTCTTTACTGGTATAAAATGAGCTTATTTACTGTGTTTATCAACGACTACCATTATCGAATCATTCATATTTTGATTTCTAGGTAGACCTATAATAAAATCAAGACTGATTATTTCACATTTCTAGATAGGGATGGGTAACAGGCTACAGTAAACCAGCTGAATGCTGGTGTCCAATCTTAAGCTGTTGACATTCAAAGCACTTGGCAATGTATTTTTCCAGTTCATTCTTCATATTTAGCCAAAAGTAATATTTCCATAACATAGTTATAGTCTTTTGATAACCAGGATGTCCTGAGTAAAGAGTCTTGTGTATTTCATTTAAAATCAGCAACTTAATTTTAGGCACATTAGGTATATATAGAATATTTTTGTAAAGTATTAATCCTTTATCATTTAGACTATACCCTGTACTTAAAATTCCAGTTAAATTTTCTGTTACTTTAGCTTGTAGTTTCCGATATTTTTCATCCAATTTTACTCCTTCCTCCAACTGATCTTCTAATTCTGCTTTATAAGTGTTGATTGCTGCCACAAAGCCCAGTCTTGCATTTCTACTTAGAGCATCAACAACCTTATTTTCTTTTCCCTTAATATGTTGGATCTTGAAATCGTACTCGCTAAGGAAAGCTAGCCACCTAGCTTGACTTGCGTTTAAATTTGGTTGATCCAACAAATATTTTAAACCCTTATTATCTGTCATTAACATAAATTTTCTTTCGATTAAGTGATGTCACCACATCTTCAAAGCATGTATGACGACAACAAACTCTAAATCGTAAGTAGTGTAGTTTTTCTTATGAATTTTAAGCTTCCTAGACTCATATGCAATTATGTGTCCTTCTTGAGTTAAGACCCCACCTAGACCATCGTTGCATGTGTCAGTGCATACGCCAAAGTTCTTATTAGGATAAACAATTCTTAAGATTGGTGCAGTAGTTAATAATGTTTTTAATTTCTTAAAACTTTCTTCACACTTTTGATTCCACTCGAATTTCTTTCCTTTCTTCTGTAAATAAGTTATGGGATTTGTGATTCTTGAGAACCACTCAATGAATCTTCAATAGTAATCAGTAATCCCCATGAATGATCGCACGTCAGTCACATCCTTTGGAATCGACCATTTTTCAATTTCTTTTATCTTTTATGGATAAACCGAGATCCCTTCTTTAGTTATTACATGGCCCAAGTATTGTATTTTATCTTTAAAGAAATCACACTTAAATTTAGCATAAAGTTAATGTTACCATCACTCTTGTAAAACAATTTTTAAGTGCTCCTCGTGTTTTTCTTTAGACATAATAAATAAGAATGTCATCAATAAAAACCACTACGAATTTATTGAGATACTTATGCAACATGGACATTATTCATTAAACACAAGAAGACAGTTAGGGCATTAGTGAGACCAAATGGCATGACAACAAAATCATAGTGACCATATCTGGTCCTAAAAGATTTTTTAAAAATGTCTTCATCTTTGATCTACACTTGATGGTAACTAGATCGTAAATCAATCTTTGAGAATATAGTTTCTCTGGGAAGTTGATCGAACTGATCATCTATGTAGGGAAATGCGTATCTATTTTTAATGGTCATTTTATTAAGTTGATGGTATTCAATGCATAAGCCTAGAGTACCATCCTTCTATTTAACAAAAATGACAGGTGCTCCCCAAGGAGACACGCTTGGTCTTATATACTTTTTTTATCATTAAGTTCCTTTAACTGTGATTTTAATTCATTTAGTTCCAATATAAGTTCATCTGATAAGGGGATTTTGAGCTGGACACTGCACCAGGTACCAACTCAATAGTGAAATATAATTCCCTTTTCGGAGGTAGTCCTAGATTTTCTTCCGAAAATACATCCAAATACCCCCTCAGGATTGGAATATATTTTAGTTTTAGTTTATCTTCATTATTAATATGTTCTTCGTCAGTTACAATTACCGCAAAGGCTTTACAACCCTTCCGAATAGCTCTCTTTAATTGCAAGGCAGAGATTTGTTTGATAGTTGTTTTCCTAGGAATTCATGTTATGGTTACTGTTTCTCCTTCACTATTTATGCATGTAAAAGTTTTATCAAAACAGTTCAAAACTACTCTATGCTATTCTAAATAGTCCATACCAATTAACATGTCATAAGAGCCTAAAGGAAGTACATTTAGCTTCACAGAAGTTTCAAATTGATTCATAATTATAGTGCAGTATTTTACAAAACTAATCACTTTTCTTTTTTCTCTTGTAGCTTGTTGAACTAGCCATGACTTTTCAAACTTGTCTACTGATAAATTGTAGTTTTCTACTAAATTATGAGAAACATAACTCAGGCTAGCCCCTGGGTCAATTAAGATAAAAATGGGTGTTTGATTAAGCTTACCTTATACTTCCACATGGATGTTTGATAATCAGCCTGCCTATTTTTCAGCGGCGCATTGATCCTGGGCATCCCCCTTCTTAAGTCACCAACAATCATCTCGTCCTACACTATATGAATGTTGCTAACAGTCTTCTTTCTGTTAGGGAAAACTGATGCATAATGAGGTCCATTACAATCCCAACACTTTATTGGTTCTTTACGTTCATTATTCTTAATGTAGTTGCTGTGATTATTAGCAAGTTCTTTATTTCTAGGGCCATTAGGGTTTGAATCTGAGTTACCTTTATTTCCTTGAAAATTATTATTAGGAAATTTACATGTGTTATGATTCCTAAAATTGTGGTTAGATGTGAAACACTTCTTCTTATGTCCAAAATTATTAGACCTCTTAGCCTTCCAATTTGGCATGCTTTCCCTTTTTTGGTTATGCTCATAGAAATTTTTTTCTTTTCGCATAGCCTCCTCAATGCTTTTTGGATTATCATATTCAATTCTATATTTAACGTGATAAGGTAAACAACTTAGAAACCGTTGCACCTTAGGCTTCTCATCCACAATGTAAGGCACGTAACATAGTAAACTTAAAAATTTACTGTTAAATTCCTTCATGTTCATAGTTCCCAACTTTAATTCATAGAATTATTTAGCTCGCTCTTTATAATACTGTTTCAACAGAATCTTATTTTCAAAGCATTTTTTAAAGGTACTCCAATTAATGTTGTTTTCCTTAATACCTTTTACTCATTTTAAATTCTGCCCCTAGATATCTGCTTTCCAGTTATGTTGTAAATGGCCATTCTTGCTTTTACCTAATTGGAGTAATTAAAAAATTTGAAAATACTTCTTCAATCCAAACAGCCATGATTTGGCTTCCTCCCCTTTCTCAGTTTCACCGTTGAAAGTTGGTGGTTTTATCTTCTTAAATTCTCCAGAAATTTCCTCATAAGGCTTATATTTTCTTTTTCTAGATTGGTAATTATCTTCACTGCTATCGCTAGAGTATCGACGATTCTTTCTGTGTGAATCACCATAAATTTCAGAGGATGAACTACTTTAAATTTTAGACTGTTTGGGCTTTTTACTTTTATGTTGGTAGGACGTATTTTTGGATCCCATCTATTTATCTTTCCCTTCACTCTGAAATTTTTATATCAATATCTTGTTCAACTCGTCTCGAGCTCTTAGAACTCTTTCGTTCTCTTTTTTAACTGTTTCTATTTCAGTTCTTAATTCTTTAACAGTTTGTAATAAATTTGAAGAATTGTTAGTTATTTATTTCCTAACCAGTTCTTTTCTAGAATTACTTTGTTTGTTTAATGGGGACCCTTCTTCTGCATATTCCTTGAGTCTTTTCATACTTGTAGTTCTAGTTCAGAAATTTTTTATAGTAATAAAACAAATAATAAATCAATACGCATGCATTTTATTTACTGTTTCTACGCAGGTTGAGCTGCATCCAGGCCTAGTGTCTGAACATGTGCTTTGATACCATATGTAAAACCCCAGATTTTCATAATTTTTTTTTCTTTCTTGTGATGATTAATGTCTAAAATCATCAATGATGAGGGTAACTTAACTGCTAATAGTTATCATCCTAAAGGGTCTAACCTAGAAACTAAAACCAATTCCTTCACTAATTTCTATAACGGCATACTTCACTATCTGCATTCATGATTAAGTATTGAAAGATTGATTTAGTAGGTAATGATTTGAAGTAGTATGAGCTAAAAACAACTATTTGTTTACTATGTACTAAAGCTTGTTTCCTGTTTAAAATGAAGGAACTTCAGTTTATTCCTGAGGCTTACTTAGCTTTTGAAGCTAATGCAATGAAATGATCATTCTTTTACAAGTCGTTTTAAAGGTAAGACGTTTTGTATCCCAATTTCAGGATCGAGATTAATTATCTCAACTTGCAAAAGTAGAATGCTAGAATATTTATTTAGTTTACAACTTTGAGAAAAAGAAGGTCTCGTCAAACCTGTATCTTTTCCAAATATTGAAATAGTTAAGTTGTTACACAACGTTTGAGGTCTAAGTTGTTAACCTTCTTAATCTTGGTTTCATGACATAATGTTTGTGTGTATATTTACTTCTTATTTATTTATTTATAAGCATAAGTACTTAGAAATCCAAGCAAAAATAGAAGTAGATGCTTTCCACCTAATTTTGAATATAACTTCTACATCCTATATTTATCCTTTTGTTGTTATATTAAATCCTAATCCTACATGCAACTCTAGAGAAGGATAATTTTTGCAAACTAAATCTTGCAATACATTATTACTTTTTACCAAGATAATTTATATGTACTAGTATCAACATACATTTGAATGTTACATAAGGAAGTATTACACAAGTCTAGGCATTTTCATAAGGTATAAAAGAAATGACATTTATATATATGAAACTAACGATATTATGAAGAGTATAATTTTACTAATTGCCTAGGTATTTACCATGTGAAAGTGCAAAAGAATACATTACATGGCTATAAGTGTAGTATTAATGCTTTGTTTTAAGGGGTGGAAGGTTCATTACCTAAAGAACAGATATAAACCAAACACCTTTGCATAACCTAATACTCACTATAAGGTGTTTATATAATAAGTATAACCCTATCTATGCAAAACTAAACTATAATACCTTTACCAAAACTATGTTAAAGCATCTCTAGAATTTAAAATCTTGTGCTTATAAGTTTTTAACCAAAATAGTAACAAAGGTTATGAATAGCCTTTTTGCAGGCTTCACCCAAGATCTTGAACTATATAGCAACACCCACAAATTCAAGTCAAGGTGGAAACCACGTGGCTATTTGTTAGTGGATAGGGTTTTGGTGTTGGTAAACCCTGCTGCATAACCGTTCCAACCCTAAAATCATGCATTGTTTACCATATATTTTGCTGTTGTGAGAAGCATTTCCAGGCTCATGGCCTCATGGCTTTTGATGCCACCGTTTTATCTCTATGAGTGATGGGATTTAATGCCAAGGTCTACTTGTGTGAGTGTCTTAGCCTGTGTATCAGCCAAACTGAAACCTCTATTTGATAGTAGCGTGGTCTCTCGTTCTAAACTCGTGGCTTACTTTGTGTATTTTCACTGACAGTGGGGAGATTTGGTTTTGTCGTAGCTCTTACTATGACTTTCTCATCCTCGTAGAGGTTCTTGTAATTTCTCTTGCTCAGCTGCTAGGGTAAGAAGTCGTCTTTTTCCAGGGTTTGCTGTTCAAAACAATTACTGTGCAGTAGAGGATAAAATATCCAGGTAACTCAATTTCACCCTTTCTGTAATGCCATAAATTTTATTACTATAACTAGGTTTTCTTATGAATAAAGAACTTAACATTTCTCCATTCTAATGTGCATCCTTCTCTATAGGTGAAGTCTCACGACTATGAGTTGGAAGGCTTCAGGAAAAAGGTTCCATGCTTCTTAAGCAACTGGGTAAGCCTTGGTTTCATTCCTGAGGTTCTTTTTGTGGTCAATGTGTGGGGTTTGGAAGGTACTTTCTCGCTAAGAATTAAGCTCCCTTGCCATAGCTACGTTGAAAAATTATTATGGTTTTAAAGGCTGTGTGGCCATAGACTACACTTTCGATTGTTTAAGTTTTTCTTAGGGTTTTGCAAAATGTCAACACCTGTTTGTAACTTGCAAAGGTTTTGACAGTAATTATGGGTGCACCGATCTGAGTAGGAAGGAGTCTTTGATAGACTTGGACGTCATGGTCTTTGTTTTATGTTGGAAATTTCAGTTTGTTTAAGTTTAAGTTAATGAATTTTTAAAGAACCTTGTTGCTAATTTACCTGTATTTGGTGAATGATTTGATAAAAGAAGATGGAAGGGTTTCGCTGCTGTAAATGTTCATAATTTTGATTTTTATTAAAATGAGGGTATTCTGTGGAAATTTAATGTGAAACATAGTTCTGAGTTTTCTTTTTAGTATAAATATTGGTTTATGAAAATAATAAAAGGAAACGTGTTTGTTTCTACAACGCGAGCACGACTGTGTACATTTGATTTAGAATAATTTAATTAATTTTTTTGTTATTTAATTTTTGGTATATAATTGATAAACTATCTAAACTTTGTTTCTATGTAAACTTTTATTTGTTATAGGGAATTATAATATAGGTATTATAATTATGTAAAGAAGCATTTGATTATTGAGGAAATGATAAAACTGTAAATACCCTATTTTTGGAAAGAGGAAAGAAAGCAAGAGTTGGTTTATCATTTTCCTTAATTAGGGTTTGTATTTTTATTTTAAATTAAAAATCTACATTATTATTGGTTTTACTTTGATGTAAAAGATATCTGATGTTTTACTTACAATATTACTGAAATTACTTAGTTTCTATTACCAAAACCTAAGTTATTACTAAAATTTCATTATACTGATTATATAATCTATGTTATTCCTACTTACGTTATTTGTGTGTTTTATGTAATAATTAATAATTATATATATTTATAATAGGTTAAGCTTATAGGTAGTGATTATTGTTGTGTTAAAAGGAACACAGTTACACAAACTGTGTACTGGTTTTTAAGAGACCTTGTTTTATGATAGTTTTTGTTTATGTTTTAAACAAATGTATTTTAACTAAGGAAACTTTTGAAAATAGATGAATCTTTCTTCTAAACATTCTTATAAATATTTAACAGTAGAAAGTAAATAATCATATTCTTACATTTCTTGATTTGATTTGATCATCAAACTTAATTTCACCTACTGTACTAGAGTACTACCTCTTCAGAGGTGTGGACAAATACAGTAAGGTATTTTTATCCATCAGTAAATTTAAACTAACCCTAAATCATTTATTCTTATACATATTTAATCCATAATTTATCTATCTTTGAACAATAAAAGGTTTCTCTAACTCATTTTAATAAACAAATGAAGTAGACATATAAATATATTTAATTCCTAAATTCATACATTCCCGTTCATATGCTTGCATAGAGGAAATGAAAATAATATTTAGAACCTGGTAGTAAAGCAGAGGAGACAACAACCTAAGGAGCCCGTTCCTCCCAACCAACTACTCAAGACAGTTGAACTACAAATCTTAGGACCCCCAAGCCTGTCTACTGGTCCACCTGGTTGAAAGCACTGGGTGAGAGAACAGGTTTAGAAACCTTGCAACTACACAAAGTAATAAGCAGTAATATTTCTCCTTGTAGTAGTAAGAACTCAGCTCAAAACAGTTGCACTAGTTTAGTATATCATCACTTTCCACTCAAACGCTCTTCCTGTCACCTCCATCAAATTTCTTGTGTACCAATTTCACTCAGAAATTTCACAAGTAAAGAATGAGCAGCCTCAGCTGAATTCAATGGGTAGTTTTATGAGCATGCCTAGGTATTTTGGGTCAATTTTTCACTTAATGAGACACCTTCTCTTCTTCCATTTTATTGAGGAACATCATAGCAAAAATAGGGAAGTTGTCTCCTGCAACAACCAGAAGTAGTTTGAGGATGCTTCCAAGTGTCAATGTCCTCTCAACCTAGCCTATTCCACCGAGTGGCTAGTAAACACTCATTTAACAGCCTCCTTAAGTTGTTGTCTCATCTTTTATTTATTAATTAATAAAATATTCAGTAATTAAATACAATTATCCTTAACCCAACTTGGTCAATAATTACAAACTTTTATAATAAAATTAAAACATAATGTCTCCTAAAACATAAAATGTTTTTGCAATTTGGGGTATGTGACATACACACTCCCTTAAATATAAATCTTCTTCGATGTTATTTTATTCATTGTCCTCAGAGTTTCCCTGGAATAGAATTGGATATGCTGCCCACATATGACTCTTCAATTCTCAGGTGGCTTCTTCTGGACTAAGATGCTTCCATTGCACCTTCACCTCTCCAATGGTGCAATTCCGAAGCAAGATCTCCCTCCTGTCAAGGATACAATCCAGTTCCACCAGAAAATATCCTTCAAGCTCCACCTGCATATCATTCCACTTTATAACATGAGTAGCATCATATACATATATTTAAAAAAAAAAGATATGAAAAACATTATGAACCTTTAAATTTGGCGGTAAAGCCAGTTGATATGATACATGTCCCATTCTGGACATTATTTCAAAAGTCCCACAATATCGGGGTGCCAAATTAGCACAACTTCCTAACATCAAAGAACTTTTTTTAGGCCTTAAATTTATAAAAACATGTTCACCCACTTGAAACTCTTTCTGAGTTCATTTAAGATCTGCTTGACTTTTCTGACTGTCTTGTGCAACCTTCAAATTACCTTGCATCTACTTTACAATTAATTCCATCTCTTTTAATAGCTCAGGTCCTAGTACTAACCTATCAACTGGGTTACTCCATGAGATGGGAATATTGCACTTTCTGCCATATAGAATTTCAAATTTGTTGAATCTTGTTGAAGCTTGGTAGTGATTGTTATAAGCAAACTCTACCAAGTGTGAGTAATCCTCCCATTTACCTAGTTGTTCTCTAACATACATCCTTAGCATATCTTCCAATATTTGATTCACTCTTTCAGTCTGTCCATCCATCTGGGGGTGAAAAGATGTACTGAAATTTAAAGTAGTATTCAGGCCTTTAAATAAAGAATTCCATAAATTGCTCGTAAACTTAGGGTCTCTATCATAAATTATAACTTTCGGTATCCCATGTAAACGAAATATTTGTTTCATGAATATATTAGCAATATTAGCAGCCTTGTATGTGGTCTTTACTGGTATAAAATGAGGTTCTTTACTGAGTTTATCAGTGACTACCATTATTGAATCATTTAGATTCTGATTTCTAGGTAGACCTGTAATAAAATCAATACTGATTATTTTCCATTTCTAGCTAGGGATGGGTAATGGCTGTAGTAAACTAGCTGGATGCTGGTGTTCAGTCTTAACCTATTAACATTCAAAGCACCTGGCAATGTATTCTGCCAGTTGATTCTTCATATTTGAAGAAAAATAATCTTTCTGTAACATAGTTATAGTCTTTTGATAACCAGGATGTCCTGAGTAAGGAGTCTTGTGTATTTCATTTAAAATCAGTAGCTTAATTTTAGGTACATTAGGTATATATAGCCTATTTTTGTAAAGTATTAATCCTTTATCATTTAGGCTATACCCTGTACTTAAAATTTATGTTAAATTTTCTGTTACTTTAGCTTGTAGTTTCTAATAATTTTCATCCAATTTTACTCCTTCCTCTGGTTGATCTTCTAAGTATCTTTTATAAGTGTTGATTGCTGCCACAAAGCTCAGTCTTTCATTTCTACTTAGAGAATCAACGACCTTATTTTCCTTTCCATTAATATGTCTAATCTCGAAATCATACTCGCTAAGGAAAGCCAACCACCTAGCTTGCCTTACGTTTAAATTTGGTTGATCCGACACATATTTCAAACCCTTATTATTTGTCATTAATATAAATTTTCTTTCGATTAAGTGATGGTGCCACATCTTCAAATCATGTATGACGACAACTAACTCTAAATCATAAGTAGCGTAGATTTTCTCATGAATTTTAAGCTTCCTAGACTCGTATGCAATTAGGTGTCCTTCTTGAGTTAACACCCCACCTAGACCATCGTTGCAAGCGTCAATGCATATGACAAAGTCCTTATTAGGATCAACAATTCTTAAGATTGGTGTAGTAGTTAATAATGTTTTTAATTTATTAAAACTTTCTTCACAGTTTTGATTCCACTCGAATTGATTTCCTTTATTCTGTAAACAAATTATGGGAGTTTTGATTCTTGAGAACCCCTCAATGAATCTTTGATAGTAACCGGTATTCCCCATGAATGATCGCACGTTAGTCACATCCTTTGGAACCGACAATTTTTCAATTGCTTTTATCTTTTCTGGATCAACTGAGATCCCCTATTTAGTTATTACATCGCCCAAGTATTGTATTTTATCTTTAAAGAAATCACACTTACTAAATTTAACATAAAGCTGATGTTCCCTTAACTCTTGTAAAACAAATTTTAAGTGCTCCTCGTGTTCTTATTTAGAATTAGAATGAATTAGAATGTCAACAATGAAAACCACTACGAATTTATTGGGATACTTATGCAATACATTATTCATTAAACACATGAAGACAGTCGGTGCATTAGTGAGCTCAAATGGCATGACAACAAACTCATAGTGACCATATATGTTCCTAAAAGTTGTTTTAAAAATGTCTTCATCTTTGATCCGCACTTGATGGTAACCAGATCATAAATCAATCTTTGAGAATACAGCTGCTCCGTGCAGCGGATCAAACAGATCATTTATGTGGGGAAACGTGTATCTATTTTTAATGGTCATTCTATTAAGTTGACGGTATTCAATGCATAAGCGTAGAGTACTATCCTTCTTTTTAACGAAAATGACAGGTGCTCCCCAAGGAGACACGCTTGGTATTATATACTTATTATAAATAAGTTCCTTTAACTATGATTTTTATTCATTTAGTTCCAATATATTGATCCGATAATGGGCTTTTGAGCTGGGCACTGCACCAGGTACCAAATCAATAATGAAATATAATTCCCTTTTCGGAGGCAGTTTCAGAATTTTTTTTCGAAAATACATATAAATACCCCCTCAGGATTGGAATATTTTCCAGTTTTAGTTTATCTTCATTATTAATATGTTCTTCGTCATTTACAATTACCGCAAAGGATTTACAACCCTTCTAAACAACTCTCTTTAATTGGAAGGGAGAGATTTGTCTGATAGCTATTTTCCTAGGAATTCCTGTTATGGTTACTATTTCTCCTTCATTATTTACACATGTAAAAGTTTTATCAAAATATTTCAAAACTACTCTATGTTGTTCTAACTAGTCCATACTGATTAACATGTCATAATAGCCTAAAGGAAGTAATTTAGCTTCACATAAGTTTCAAACTGATTCATAATTACAGTGCAGTCTTTTTTACAAAACTAATCACTTTTCTTTTTTCTCTTGTAGCTAGTTGAACTAGTCATGAATTTTCAAACTTGTCTATTGATAAGTTGCATTTTTCTACTAAATTAGGAGAAACATAACTCAGCCTAGCCCCTGGGTCAATTAAGATAGAAATGGGTGTTTGATTTAGTTTACATTCTACTTCAACCATAGAAGTTTGATAATCAGCCTGATTGTTTTCTAGCACTGCGTTGATCTTGGGAATCCCCCTTGCTAAGTCACCAACAGTCATCTCCTCCTGCACTGTATGAATTTTGCTGACAGTTTTCCTTCTACTAGGGAATACTGATGCATAATGAGGTCCATTACAATCCCAACACTTTATTAGTTCTTTATGTTCATTATTATTAATGTCGTTGCTGTGATTATTAGCAGGTTCTTTATTTCTAGGGCCATTAGGGTTTGACTATGAGTTACCTTTATTTACTTGGAAATTCTTATTAGGCAAGTTACCTGTGTTATGATTCCTAAAATTGTGGTTAGATGTGAAACCCTTCTTCTTATGTTCAAAATTATAGACCTCTTAGCCTTCTAGTTTGGGATGCTTTCCCTTTTTCGGTTCTGCTCCTAGAAAATATTTGCTTTTCGCATAACTTCCTCAAGGGTTTTTGGATTATCGTATTCAATTCTATATTTAATGTGATGAGGTAAACAACTTAGAAACCACTGCACCTTAGGATTCTCATCCACAATGTAAGGCACATAACGTAGTAAACTTAAAAATTTACTGTTAAATTCGTTCATGTTCATAGTTCCCAACTTTAGTTCACATAATTCTTTAGCTCACTCTTCATAATACTATTACGACAGAAAATTCTTTCTAAAGTATTTTTTAAAAGTACTCCAGTTTATGTTCTTTTTCTTAATACCTTTTACTTGTTTTAAATCCTGCCATCAGATATCTATCTTTCCAGTTAAGTTGTAAATGACCATTCTTGCTTTTAGCTGATTGGAGTAATTATAAATTTGAAAATACTTCTTCATTCTAGACAGCCATGATTTGGATTCCTCCCCTTTCTGAGTTTCACCGTTGAAAGTTGGTGTTTTTATCTTCTTAAATTCTCCCGAAATTTCCTCATAAGGATTATATTTTCTTTTTCTAGATTGGTAATTATCTTCACTGCTATCGCTAGAGTACTGGGGATTCTTTTTATGTGAATCACCATAAATTTCAGAGGACAAACTACTTTCAATTTTAGACTGTTTGGGATTTTTACTTTTATGTTGGTAGGACGTATTTTTGGATCCTATTTGTTTATATTTCCCTTCACTCTGAAATTTTTCCATCCATAATTGGTTCATCTCCTCTCGATCTCTTAGAATTCTTTCATTCTTTTTTTTAACTGTTTCCATTTCAGTTCTTAATTATTTAACAATTTGTAATAATTATGAAGAATTATTAGTTATTTCTTCCTTAATCAATTATTTTTTAGAATTACTTTGTTCGTTTAATGGGGACCCTTCATCTGCATATTCGTCGAGTCTTTCCATACCTGCAGTTCCAGCTCAGAAATTTTTTTTGGTAATAAAAAAATTAATAAATCAGTATGCATGCATTGTATTTACTGTTTGTCTACACAGGTTGAGCCGCATTCAGGCCTAGTGTCTAAACATGTGCCTTGATAGCATATGTAAAACCCCAAATTTTCATAAAAATTTAAAATTTTTCTTGTGACAATTAATTTTTAAAATCATTGATGACGAGGGTAACTTAACTACTCAGAGTTATCATCCTAAAGGGTCTAATCTAGAAACTAAAACCAATTCCTTTACTAATTTCTATAACTGCATACTTCACTAGTAACAAAGGTAACAAAGGTAATACTAATTTAAAATCTTGTGCTTATAAGTTTTTAACCAAAATAGTAACAAAGGTTATGAATAGCCTTTTTGCAGGCTTCACCCAAGCTCTTGAACTATAGAGAAATTCAAGTCAAAGTGGAAACCACATGGCTATCTCTAAGTGGATAGGGTTTTGGTTTTCATAAACCCTACTAGATAACCATTCCAACCCTAAAATTGTGCATTGTTTACCATATCTTTTGATGCTGTGAGAAGCGTCGCCAGGCTCATGGCCTCATGGCCTTTGATGCCATCGTTTTCTCTCTATGAGTGATGGCCTTCAATGCCAAGGTATACCTATGTGAGTGTCTTAACCCATGTATCAACCAAGCTGAAACCTCTATTTGATAATAGTGTGGTCTCTAGTTCTAAATTGGCAACTTACTTTGTGGAATTTTGCTGACAGTGTGGATATTTGGTTTCACCGTAGCTCTTACTATGGATTTTTCATCCTCGTCAAGGTTCTTGGAATTTCTCTTGCTCAGCTGCTAGGGTAAGAAGTCTTCTTTTTCCAGGGTTTGCTGTGCAAAAAAATTACTGTGCGACCAAGGATAAAATCTCCAGGTAACTCAGTTTCACACTTTCTGCAATGACATAAATTTTATTACTGTAACCAGGTTTTCTTTTAAATAAAGAACTTAACATTTATCCATTCTAATGTGCAACCTTCTCTACATGTGAATTCTCATGACTATGAGTTGGAAGACTTTAGGAAAAAGGTTCTACGCTTCTTAAGCGACCGGGTAAGCCTCGGTTTCAGGTCTGAGGTTCTTTTTGTGGTGAATGTGTGGGGTTTGGAAGGATACTGTCTCGCTGAGACTTAAGCTCCCTTTCCATAGCTGTGTTGAAAAATGATTTTGGTTGTAAAGTCCATATGGCCATAGACTGTTCTTTCAATTGTTTAAGTTTTTCTTAGGGTTTCAAAAATTGTAAACACCTGTTTGTAACTTGCAAAGGTTTTGATAGTAATTATGGGTGCACCAGTGTGAGTAGGAAGGAGTCTTTGACAGACTTGGACGTCGTGGTTTTTTGTTTTTGTTTTGGAAACTCCATTTTGTTTAAGCTTAATTTAATTATTTTTTAAAGAACCTTGTTGCTAATTTATCTGTAGCTGGTGAATGATTTGATAAAAGAAGATGGAAGGTTTCTCTCCTATAAATGTCCATAATTTTGATTTTTATTAAAATGAGGGTATTCTATGGAAATTTAATATGAAAGCTAGTTCTGAGTTTTCTTTTTAGTATAAAGATTGATTTATGAAAATAATAAAAGGAAAAGGGTTTGTTACTACAACCCAAGCACGATTGTGTAAATTTGATTTAGAATAATTTAGTTATTTTTTTTGTTATTCAATTTTTGGTATATAATTGATAAACTGTCTAAACTCTCTTTTTGTGTAAACTTTTATTTGTTATAGGAAATTATAATATAGCTATTATAATTATGTAAAGAAGAATTTGATTATTGAGGAAATGATAAAACTATAAATACCCTATTTTTGGAAAGAGAAAAGAAAGCAAGACTTGGTTTACAGTTTTCCCTAATTAGGGTTTGTATTTTTATTTTAAATTAAAACTCTGCATTATTATTATTTTTACTTTAATGTAAAGATATCTGATGGATGTTTTACTTACAGTATTACTGAAATTACTTAGTTTTTATGAGCAAAACCTAAGTTATTACTAAAATTTCATTATACTGATTATATAATCTAAGTTATTCCTATTTGTGTTATTTGTAATAATTAATAATTAGATGTATTTATAATAGGTTAAGCTTATCGATAGTTATTATTACTATGTTAAAAGGAACACAGTTACATTGTGTACTGGTTTTTAAGAGAGCTTCTTTTATGATATTTTTTGGTTATGTTTTAAACAAATGTATTCTAACTAAGGAAGCTTCCGAAAATAGAAGAAATATTTCTTCAAAACATTCCTATAAATATTTAAGAGTAGAAAGTAAATAATCATATTCCTACATTTCTTGCTTTGATTTAATCATCAAACTTAATTTCACCTATTATACTAGAGTACTACCTCTTTAGAGGTGTGGAAAAATACAGTCAAGTATTTTTATCCATTAGTAAATTTAAACTAACCCTAAATCATTTATTCTAATACATATTTAATCTAGAATTTACCTATCTTTGAATAGTAAAATATTTCTCTAACTAATTTTAATAAACAAGTGAAGCAGACATATAAATATATTTAATTCCTAAATTCATACATTCCTGTTCCTATGCTTGCATAGACAAAATCAAAATAATATTTAGAACCTAGTAGTATAGCAGAGGAGACAACAAACTAAGGAGCCCGTTCCTCCCAACCAACTCCTGAAGAGAACTGAGATGCAAATATTAGGACCCCTGAACCTATTTACTAGTCCACCTAGTTGAAAGCACTGGGTGAGAGAATAGGTTTAGAAACCTTGCAACTCCACAGAGTAATAAGTAGTAATATTTCTGCATGTAGCAGTAATAACTCAACTCAAAAAAGATGCACTAGTTTAGTATATCAGTACTTTCCACTCAAACACTTCGTGTCCCCTCCATCGAATTTCTTGTGTACTAATTTCACTCAGAAATTTCACAAGTAAAGAATGAGTAGCCTCAGTTGAATTCAATGGGTAGTTTTATCAGCATGCCTAGGTCTTTTGGGTCAGTTTTTCACTTAATGAGCCACCTGATCTTGTTCCACTTTCTTGGGGAACATGACCACAAAAATAGGGAAGTTTCCTCCTGCAACAGCTAGAAGTAGTTTGAGGATGCTGCCAAGTGTCAATCTGCTCTCAACCCAGCATATTCCACCAAGTGGTGAGTAAACACTCATTTAATAGCCTCCTTAAGCTTTTGTCTCATCTTTTATTTATTAATTAATAAAATATTCAATAATTAAATACAATTATCCTTGACCCCACTTGGTAAATAATTACAAACTTTTATAATAAAATTAAAGCATAATGTCTCCTAAAACATAAAATGTTTTTGCAATTTGGGGTATGTGACAGAATAATAGTAATAAAGTTAAGACTGTATTCATTCGAATTAAACATAGTTAGAGGAATTTCCTCACCTTTGACAGGGAAGAAGGAGGCCTGAGAGGAGGTGATCATGTCTCCACTCTCATTGGGACAGGTTAACCAACTTGCATTCCACATCATTACATGATTAAAGTTATGTAATTGTAACCTATAACATGCACAAGGATGATGAGTTAAAACCTTTACTTGACCAAACATCGCATTGACAAGAAGTTGAAGCTAGAATTTGTTTGAAATATTCTATAGCCCGCCAAAATCCACAAGCAAAATGAAGAAGAAAGTTAATAATTTCTCCTTAGAATTTGGTTTGAACAAAAAACAGAACTTTTAGTTCAGAACTTACCACAAACAAGTGCAGAGAGGGACAAGGGTCGGCTCCTCCTGGTTTCCCTTATCTCTCCTCTACCTGCATGATAATAGAGTGATTTGAGTTAGAACTGATATAGTTTTCATTTTTTTTCACTTAAGACCTGTAATAAAACCAATAACAAAGGACTTACAGAGACTTGAAATATCTTACTTGTAAATAACATGACAGGCTGTAAACTTTTGCAAAATGCAAACAAGGAACCGCCCCTTTTCTCAGGGCAACAAACAAGATAGGTCGAGGCCATTATGGTGGTAATTCCTCTAATAAAAGCCTTCAAGTAAACCTCATAATAAATTATAACACTTCCATTAACAAACTTTGCATAGGATTGGGAAAAAATGCACAACGAAACTAAGAATGGATGAGCTCTCTCCCATAGAAACGTTACATACCAAACAACTGCAAAATTAAAACCCACAGATAGAGTAAAAACACATTTAAACCCTTGGAAAAACACTTGCAGAAGATCATGCCAAGTGGAGGGATGATAACCCTATCGAACCACATTTACATTTTTTTTCAAACTTTCCATTGAATGCGCCTAGTTGTGTTGTCAAGTCGTAGAAAAGGAAGATTTATTTCCATAGTACAAAACTTAAATATGGCGCTGGGAAACCCTTGTATGGTACTTCCAAATTTTTATTGCATGACATCTTATAACATATCAACCACAATCTGTAGCGTTGATACTAGGGTCACGACTATGGTGTTTATTACCATAGTCCAAAAAGTTTAATCAAACCTTTAACCAAACTGTGCGTTAGGTCTCCCACACATATAATTGTTTATTACAACTTTTAATTACCCCTTGTCAACTTATAGTAAGAGGGTGCAGGGTAAGTTAGGACTAAGCCATAGCTTCTTAGGCTTAGCTCCCTAGCAACCCAAAACTGAAATAATTATAAAAGCATTGAAAAATGTCACCTTGGTGAGTTGCTATAACGTCGCCATCACCTGATTACAATGTCACATGTGGTTAACCTATCTACATAAACATTAAAACCAATGTAATTTATGCTACGTGCATAATTACTTATGAGGACATATTTAAGACACTGCAACTAACATTTCCATGTTACGACAACATAAACGAAATAATAGAGTAAAGGAAAAAAAAATATTTATGGATTTTATAGGTTTGCGACAGAATGGTATCAGATCAAGGTTACAACACTTGGTCTGAACATGCCCAACACTGAAACTGATAAAACAAAGAACTAACTTTATCTTGTTATGGTTTGACTCTCTTACGAACGGAAAGAGAAGAATAACCTTGTTTATTGTAGGAAATTATGGAAGATGTGGGAATGTCTGTTGAAGAGGTCACATCCTAGGAATCCAGTAAACAATGAACAAGGTAACATAAGGGATGGTGAAAAATGGGTAAACTTAAATGAAAGTAGGAACGATAACCTATCTGAAATACAACAAAAATTTAAGGAACTAAGGGAAGAATTAAAACAGTTTAAGGAAAATAACGAACGTATTCTAAAAGAATAGGAAGAATTAAATAATATTATGCCATCTAAACTACATGGTAATGAAAAAGAAAAAAAATAAGGAAACATAACTCAATTTGGAAAAAACTACACCTTACAAACGTAAGGGAAGGAATTGGATTTTTCCAAACATGAGATTGAATCTTCAAGTGCAGAATCAACAAAGCATAATACATAAAAACATAAATATTTAGTGAAAGTAGTGAGAATAATCAAAAGAAAAAGAAATATAAATTTTATGAAGAAATTTTGGGTGAATTCAAAAAGATCAAACCTGCTATGTTCAATAGAGATATTGAGAAAGGAGAAGAAGTAGAAGTTTGGTTATCTGGAATGAAGGCATATTTCCAGATTTATAACTATTCTGATTAATTAAAATAAAAAATGGCCATCTATAACTTAACAGGGAAAGCAGATATTTTGTGGTAAGACATAAATAAAGTAAAAGGTATAAAATAACGTTATGTAACATGGATAACCTTCAAGAAACATTTTAAATGAAAGTATCTCTCAGAACAATATTATGAAGAAAAAGCTAAAGAATTTTACAAATTAATATTAGGTGCTATGGCCATGAAAGAACTCTACAGTAAATTCTTAAGTTTACTTCCTTATGTGCCTTATATCATTGACAAAAAACAAAAAATACAACTCTTTCTCAGTTGTTTACCTCTTATGTTTAAAGAGATGATTGAGTATGATAATTTGGAAACTCTAGGAGAGGAAATGAGAAAGGCAAACTTATGTTATGAGAAGAATAAGAATAAAAGGGAAAATATACCTAACTGGAAAACTAAAAGACATGACAACTTTGATCAGAAAAATAAAACTACTAAGTTCTATAAGAACACTGGGAATAACTACTAGGGATATGAAGAGAATAATTATAAAATCTTTAAGCCATTGAATCATGCTACTAAAGAAAGAAAACTACCCCCTACCTTTAATGGAAGCACTACACGGAGGGAACCACTAAAATGATGGGAATGTGGTGAGCCACATTACATTAAAGACTTCCCCACAAGAAAGAAAAATTTTAATAATGTTCACTTAGTCCAAGAAGCTACTGCAGTTTGGGATATGGTGAGAAGCATGCCCAGAAACAGTGTAACATTGGAGAATCGACAAGCAGATCATCAAACATCAATGGTCAAAATCGACGATATGATAAAAGAAAAACTCATTTTTATACTAATTGATCCAGGTTCAAGTTTGAGTTATGTATCATGTAGGATTGTAGAATTATGTAAATTACAGCAAGATAAGTTTAAAAAATCTTGGCTGATTCAACTAGCTACATGCACAAAATGGAAAGTCACTAGTTACATGAAAAATTGTGTAATTATGATGAATGAATTCAATACACATGCTTACTTAAATATATTACCATTAGGGTCTTATGATTTATTGATAGGAATGGGTTGGTTAGAGAGACATAGAGTTATGTTAAACTTCCATGATAAAATATTCACATGCTTAGATGGTAATGGTAATACAATTACTATAAAACAATTTCCTAGAAAAGTTACCATAAGAGAAATCTTTTCCTTACAGATGAAAAGGTCTGTATGTAAGGGATGCAAATTTTTTGCAGTCTATGTAATGGATGACAAGAATAAAGATAATCAAATTAGAATAGAGAATATACCAGTTTTAAAATATTTTAAAGACATATTTTTGGAGGAAGTTCCTGGACTACCTCTGAAGAGGGATATAGAATTTACGATCGATTTTGTACCAGGGGTGGTAACAACATCAAAAGATCCCTATTTAATGAATATAGTAGAGATTACTGAACTTAAATCACAACTACAAGAATTGATTAATAAAAAGTACATTCGACCTAGTGTTTCCCCTTAGGGAGCATCAATATTATTTGTAAAGAAAAATGATGGCACCTTAAGACTATGTATAAAATATTGACAATTAAATAAGATGACATTTAAAATTGATATCCTTTTCCATGGATTTACGATCTATTCGATCAGTTTTGAGGGGAAACCATCTTCTCCAAAATAGAATTAAGATCCGGATAGCATCAGGTATGTTGGGCTTAGGGCAGACCCGGGTTCTATACTTTTGTCTTCGCACCAACAAAAGACCCACAGTGTTGGCCCTTTCAGCAACAACCTGCGAAGAGGTTGCAGTCTCACCCGAAACAGATATGGGCTGCCGCAGAATTAGGTTTTTGCAAGTAGAAGAGGGATATTACTGTACCTTTAGCCTTTAACAAATAATGATCATACAATACAGACCTTCGACAATCACTTATATAGCTTCACAGTTAGATAAACAAACAGTGTCTTGCTTAACCCTTAACTGGGAATTCATGGCAAAGTTAGTATTTAGCAGTGATCTTAATTATTAGTTATTCTAATTATCAGTGCATAAAAGAACATAACAGAAACAACACAAAAGAACCACAACACAAGATATAACGTGGTTCACCCCCAGTTTAGGGGCTACGTCCACAAAATTGTGTTTTATTCAACTCTTTACAAAAACCACAGTTTTGATCTGCGCACTCAGCTGCAGATCCCTTCAATTCCTCAGGCTGCGCACTTAGCTGCATATCTCTGTGCACACAGCTGCAAATCCTCTTAATCACCCAAAAAACCCTTTGTGCACATAGCTGCAGAGGTCGTCCGTGCACACAAATGGGACTTAACCTTTCTTACAAAACTAGCCTTACTTCGCATCAAGTCATCTTACATCAAAATCCTAACCTAACTCTTTTACAAAAGTACTTATTTATACAAGTGCACTTATTACAAAACCATGGGATTAAACCATGGGCACCCCGAACCCTAAACCCTGGACTTAAACCATGGGTTAATTACAAAAAGAGGGCTTTGATTCAACCTCGACACCCCTAAGACTATTTTGAGTCACAACTCTACTTACAAACTTCCACAAAAACCATGGAGTTACCATAATTAAGGACCGTTAAGGTGCACGCCCCAACAGGCCCCTAAGACTCACCAGTGTCCCGTCCCGGGACACTCAACTGCTTGTCTGGTGGTAGAATGTTATCTTTGGCTACTTGCTCCTTCTCTATGATCTCCTTACGCACTCTGTCAGGCTCTGTATCCGTCTGCATCTCTGTAAGCATCAAATTTAATTTTCCTGCCCTGCTGCTCCCTTATATGCTTGTGATCATCGCCATCCTTTCTGCTACTTCTACCACGGCCGTAGCTTGCTTAATCCTTCATCCTTTCATTCTTAGAAAACTGCTAATGTTCCTTATGTTGATGTCTTCCTTCGCAAGATTTATGATGGTCATGGGGATTGTTGAGCCTTATAAAGTTATCAGCGACTCCATCCCTCGAACTGCCTCCCATTCATGTCCTATCGAACATTTAACCATCCACAACTTTGGGTCCTTAGCAGACAGGTCTCTGGTGATTGCATGCCAATGTAATTTTGCATAAGACAAACAGCATGCCTCCATTCCTCTGAGCAAGGAGGATACATCTCGGGATCCTCCGGAGTCTTTCCTGAGGGCTTGTGCCTTTCTTCGTTCCGCTTAGAGTGAACTTCTACCTTAAATTTCTTTCTGGTTGATCGTATCTGCATTGGGTGCTTTGGCACTGGAGACGTCTCCTCATAGGGTGGATTGCTCATAAGGTTCTGCAGAACTCTCTCCCTGAACTCTCGTAACAATACTTGGAATTCGCGATCATTCGACATGGTGCTAACTGTAAACTCAAAGAAATGTGCAATGCAGGAGTGGCAGGCCTGTGTGGCTTCTTATAGAATCCCATGGAAAAATCTTTCATGATGGTGCATGAATGACACCAAATCTACTGGAGCGGTGGTAAATCGTGTCCACACAGTGCTAAATTCTCCCAAGATTTCATCATTACAGGCTGTTAAGGCAGTTTACGTGCCGGCACCGCCAAGTCTAGTTTGTCCCATCAGTCACTTTTTAGGCTGCAACCCACCTTTCTTCTTCGACATAACCACTAACTTCAACTTCACCTCAATGAGTACCTTCGATACAATATTGGCCTTTGACCCATCCTGACCCAAGTGGCAACCAAACTTCCACCTTCGAACTTTGATAGTATTCAACACTTTGTAGCTTTGAGAACAACTTCATTATAGTCTAGTACCTAATTTCAATTGTTCTTGGTACTTAGACTGTCCTTCTTGCTGTTACTTCTGATTAGGGGGGTCCCAGCTTGTCCATGTACTTCTTTAACCTACTTCCATTCACCATGGAAGGTAAAATATCCCCATTCACTTTAGTGAGCTGGACTGTGCCACCATCGGTAACTCTCTGCACTATGTATGGTCCTTTCCAATGTGTCTTGAACTTACCCAGGAATTTCATGAATTTACTGTCATATAAGAGCACAAGATCACCATTTTGGAACTTCTTCTTCTTAATGTGTCTATCATGCCATGCTTTTTCTCTGGATTTCTGTACTTGCTGTTGGAACCCTACGATGAATCTGTCTTCTTCAAGTTCTAGTATATTTACCAACCTTTCTGTCAGCATAGCTGGATCATCCATCTCTGTGAAAGCAGATATTCTTAGGCTAGGAACAATGTACTCCATGGGCATGACTACTTCTTGTCCATATACCAACCTAAAAGGTGTATGGCTTGTCAACTTCTTACAGGTGGTTCTATAAGCCCATAGTACTGCTGGAATTCTAAGATCCCAATCATTTCTGTTAACATTGTAGTCCTTTGTCAGAGCATGTTCAAGGATCTTGTTAAAGGATTTCATAGTTCCATTTGCTTGAGGATGATAGGCAGTACTCTTCTGATAATATACTTGAAATTCTTTAGTCAGTACTTCAATAGTCTTATTTAGGAAATGTGATCCTTGATCACTCATAAGAATTCTAGAACACCCAAATCTTGACAAGATCTTATCGAAGATGAACTTCGCAGTTGTAGCAGCGCTATATTTCTTGACCGGTTGAGCTTCATCCCAACGAGTAAGGTAGTCAGTTGTTGTAATAATGTATCTTGCTCCAGATTTATTCACAAGGGGATTGATAGGTCCACCAAAATCAATAGCCCACTTGTCAAAGGCTTGTAAAGTTACATGTGGAAATAGAGGCATCTCGTCCCTCCTGGATGGTTTGCCTGTCCTTTTGACAGATGTTACAGCTATGGCAATACTCTCTTGCATCCTTATGAATTGTGGGCCACCACAATCTGGCTGTCAGAATCTTCTGTGCTGTAGCTTTTCCTGCGTAATGTCCTCCTACTGCTCCAGAGTGTGCCTCAGCCAAAATTAATGGCTTTTCATGCTCCAGGAAACATCTACGCAGTATTTCATTTGGTCCCATCTTATATAGTTGTCCTGCTATTAAGGTAAAGTTGGCTGCTCTAACCACCAGCTGCTTCTTCTGCTGCGTTGTCATTTTGGCAGGTGCAAAACCTATAGACAAGTATTGAACAATATCCTGGAAATAATCATCAACCATCTAGATGGTAAACAACTAGGCATCAAGAATACCTTCATCCAAACTAATGGGCTCTTCTCCTGACTCGAGCCTCGACAAGTGGTCAGGACCTAGATTAAGTCTTCCAGGTTTGACTATGATCTCAAAGTCATATTCCTGAAATAGAATCAACCATCTGCATATCCTTCCACCTAGCATAGGCTTGTTAACCAAATACTTCAAAGCAGAATGGTCAGTGAACATCTTAAAATGAGATCCTAACAGATAGTGTTGAAACTTCTGCAATGCATAAACCATAGCTAAACCTTCTCGTTCTGTCGTAGTATAATTCTTTTCTGCTGTGGACAATTTTCTACTTGCGAAAGAAATAGGGTGATCAATATTACCTTCACCTGATTGAGCCAATACTATACCCAGAGCAATGGAGGATGCATTGACATGCACATGAAACTCCTTATTCCAGTCAGAGAATACTAAAATAGGGGCAGTTACCATCTTTTCCTTCAAAATATCCAAGCTTTCTTGACACTCAGGTGTCCATTCAGACTTAATATCTTTCTTCAAGTACTTTTCCATAGGGGCTGTGATATGAGAATATCCTTTAATGAATTTCCTATAGTATCCAGTATGACCAAGTGTAGTGCGAAGTTGCTTAACAGACTTCGGAGGTGGCAAGTTCACAATAATGGCTATCTTCGCAGGATCCATCATCAGTCCTTGCTTACATACAATGTGACCTAGCAGAATTCCAAAAGGTGCACAAAAGATACACTTTTTCGAGTTCAAGGAAATCTGATGCTGTCTACACTTGTCCAGCATAAGTTTTAAACTAGCTATATGGTCTTTTAGTAACCCAAAGATAGTCCAATCATCAAAATAATCTTCTAAGAATTTATGTATAAATTCCTTAAATGCAGAGATGACTACTCTAGAAAACATAGCAGGTGCATTCTTCAATCCAAAGGGCATAACTGTATACTGAAAGGATCCCATTTCGGTGGCGAAGGTTGTCTTATGTCGATCTTCTGGAGAAATTCTAATCTGATGGTAACCTGAAAATCCATCAGTAAAAGAGTACACTTCTTGACCTCCAACATTGTCTAAAACTTCATCTGTAAAGGGAGTAGGGAAAAGATCATGTAAACAAGCATCATTCAGCTTCCTCAGATCAACACAAATTCTGATTTCTCCCTTAGTCTTCTTTTCTTGCACCACCATAGGACTGACCCATTCAGATTCTTCAATAGGCTCAATGATTCCTGCAGCAAGCATCTTGTCTAGCTCCATTCTGACTTTTTCTTTATACTTAGGGTTCAGCCTATAAGGGCGTTGTTTCACGCTTCACATCAGGTTTCAAAGGGATCTTTATCACTCCTATATCACCAAGGATACCTTTCATCTCTGAGAACTTCATCGAAAATAGGTCCTGATACTCATGGAGAAGTTGGGTCACTTTACTCACCATTTATTCATCCCAATAATCTCCAATGATAGCATACTTAGTATTTTCTTCTGACCCAACGTTTACTGTCCGCGTCTTCAAGGGTTGAGTCACTTCAGGGGCTTCAACAGCTGGTCCATGTACTTCGCAGTGTCCTTCTGATTCAGGAATGTTAATGTTGCCCAGATCATCATCCTCGTCAATTGCGAGGTTATAACATTCTACTGCATTAGCTTCTTGTTTCTCCCAATCAGGTTGGTATTTTGCTATTTCTTGATCGTCAAACACTTTAGTATGGATCAACCTAATAGTTGCATCCAAAGCAGGACAAACCTCATTAATAGAAAATGTCAGCACAAAACTATCAACAAGACTATCCCAACTTATAGTACCATGGCGAAGCTCGACCTCCACATACCAATTCTTTGCTATAGGTTCCAGGGTGTGCACAAACCTATGTACCCATTCTTCACGAGGTACATGCTTCCATGCTTCGTAGCATTGCTCCAAATGTCCCTGAGGACTAGTCTTACCATTAAACCTGCTTCGCACCTCCTGAGGTTGATCCTTGAATCTTAGGCAAAGGGACTTTTGGCACGCTTCCCAACTATGAATGTACTTTTTATGACCATTCCACCATCTGGCTGCTGTGGCTCTAAATGTTGAATTGAGACTCTCCATTTTTTGTGAATATGGTACCTGCTCTGAGAATTGTATAATAAAATCTGTTGGGTCTCTCAAGCCATCAAAGGTAGGAAAGACTCTTGTCTATGCACCAAGCCATCTGAGAGACTTGGTAATTCTTGCACATTGGTGTCCATGTAGTTCATAAAGTCTATTCTGCCAATTCTTGAGACCGTCATCTGAATCCGTCATGCAGGAGCTGTCGCACTGCCAATCCATGATACCTTTGATAGGAGGATCAACATAATCTTCTTCCTTAGTTGTGATGCTGTAGATATGGTCCAAAACATCCTGATATTCATCTTTGAGTGGTTCTGTGTACCTTTCTCCTTGAGAAGGGTCCAGTGGCACTATGACTCTCAAACCTTTCCCTTCAAAAGTCATCTATCTCTTCTTAAGGTTAATGATTGCAGCATTGTCTATGGCCCACTCAATTCCTAGAAAAGCTGGGTAGGGGTTGCTATCATCAATTGTCTCAATGACTTCAAAGTCTGTTAAAGTACTGACCCCATCAATATCTGCTGGGACACTAGGGAATCTTCCTAGGGGCACAATCTTCTGTTGATTGGATAATCTCAACTATATAGGAGACCATTCAAGGGTAGGTTTTCCCATTTGTTCCCATGTTTGTTTAGTTAAGACATTTACTTCGGATCCTAGGTCCAGAATGACATCAGTCATGTCATATTCTCCTATCTGAGCATGCAAAATCATTTCTCTTCCAGTTCTTCTAACTCTATTAATAGTTTTTTCCTTACCAGAGCTTCACTGAGGTTCGCAAGAAGCAATAACTTTCTGTAACTCACTTAAAGCATTCTGATTTCTTAAGAGCTTCATGCAACTCTGTAAAAATGAAGACAATGTACTTACTTTATCTGTCTAAGCTTCTTGAGACTGTGACTGCTATTGATACTATTCCGCAGGTGCTACTGGTGTGCTTGGATCAGAAAAGTCTTTTTTGGCTTCCAGATATGTCTCTTTTTCTCTTCCCACATCGAAGGTTGGAGTTTTCTATGGGGCCTTATGAACCCAAGCCTCATCAGGCTATTTCTCCTTATTTTGTATTTGCGTCGTAGCGCCACTCATTGTAACAACATTAATGGCTGGAACAGATCTTTGCTCTACAGCAATCATCTGAATATTATGAGTAGGAGCACTATTTCTTTCTTGTATCTTGGCTATCAGCTATGGGCATTGTTCAATCACATGGTCGACTGCTCTGCAATATCGACATGTCGTAGTTGGGTTCTGATAGTCTCTAGCTAGATGTCTTACCTGATTACAGTTATAGCACACCACCTGGCCTCGACCTCTTCCAAGCATACCACCACGACCATGACCTCCAAAAGTACTGTGACCTGAGGTACTACCACAGTACCCATATCCATCATTTCCTTGTCCATCGTTTTGTACCCGATAAGCATCAGAGGTTCATTCTCTCATGAGGTCAAAACTGCGACACTCATCTTCGTTGTGACCAACTGAATTACAGAACTTGCAATAGGGGTTCTTAGGTACTTGCACATATCTCTGCAGCAGATAGCAGTCTTTAGGTCGATGCTGGCCAGTTGTCCTACAGATCTCACAGTATAGAACAATAGGATTGAATGGGTTTGGCGCACCAGAATTCAGGTAATTTCTTACCGCAGGACACTGTTCCTTGTCATGTCCTTCTGTCTGACATTGTGTACACCAAACCTCTTCTCGAACAGATTTTCCTTTCTTCATGTCATGCAGCTCCAAGGCCATTTCTGCTAACTGCGCTTGTATTTGAGCTATACCAGAATTATCTTTGACAGGAGCTGTTTCAAGCTTCATAGATATTTCCAAAGCCTCTTGCTGATTAGCAACCTTCTATTGCATGAGTGGAGTCCTGATATGCGGTAACAAAGCTGCAATGAACCATTCCTTATTCTGCACTGGTCCAATAGTGAAATTGACTTGATCGAGCAGAACTTTGAACCTGTGATCAAAGTCCCACGCTAATTCTCCTTTCCTCTGCTGAATTTCTTTTAGTTCAGTGATACACTACCATTCTGATTTAGGCTTCTTAAATTCCTTTATCATTGCTGCTTTTATATCAGCCAAGACATGGTTCTAAGTACTAGAAAACTTCATGAACCAGGTTAAAGCGTTGTCTCTAAAAGAAGTAACCAGCTGTGCTCTTCTTGTATCTTGATTCGTAATTTTCTTAGCAGTCCACACGGCTTCACATAAGAACCAAAACTGTTCTGGATCCTCTGATCCAGTTCCTTTAAAGACTGGGAGATTAATGTCATCATTCATATGGGCCATCATGGATCTAGGGGGGAGGGAGGGGTACTGGTAGTAGGCGGGGGGGAACTTACTGGGGTATATTGACCTATGATAGGAATACTCGGGCTAGGGTTACTTTCAGACTGCGACAGGTTCCCAGGGATAACAGGTCTTCGCTGCAGGGTTATCGGAGGGTTTCCAACAGAAGGGGTTTCGTCGGGCGTCGAGTCTACTGAACTTACATGGGTATACTCGGTATTCTGACCTAGGGTATAAGATCCAAAATTCCTCTTGTATCTTTTACCACTTCGCAGCAAACCACTTTGCTCGTCGAAGTCACTTTCACTTCCAAACATAGGTTAGTACTACTAAATCTAACACTCTGATTCAATGAACAATATACCTTTTTCATCCAATAGCATTTTAATTTTCAAATTAAATGAATTCAAGTACTTACCCCTTGGTCCTTTGAAAAACTGTCGTTTTCCTTCACTGAAGGAAGTACTTGTGTCGATGGAAAACTCCATCACAAATGCTTGAAGGGTTCGCGTTGTCCAGAAATCAACAGCTTAGGATATCTCGTTGTCAACCCTTTTCAATATATTAATTCTTGCGGGGGTCCAATCAGGAAACTGACCTTCTTGGAAGTTCGTCTTTCTCTCTATCAACCTAGATAACCACTGGTGCAACTCTATGTGGATACTACCAAAGAAAACTTCATAAAAATAAAAATAAAAATGTACGTTTGTAAAAATTCGTCTGAACTGGGACGTGGATATTTGTTCTCTTGTTCAACAAATTTTAGATAAGTCTCTTCAATCCAATCACCGATTTCTTTCACTGAGGGCCTCCAAAACATAGCCCTCTAGGTATGACGTAAACCCCTCTTGAGTAGATACTGAGTTCAACCGGCAACGGAACTAATTTGTTGGGCTTAGGGCAGACCCGGGTTCTATACTTTTTTCTTCGCAACAACAAAAGACCCACAGTGTTGGCCCTTTTGGCAACAACCTGCAAACAGGTTGCAGTCTCACCCGAAACAGCTATGGGGTGCCGTAGAATCAGGTTTCTGCAAGCAGAAGAGGGATATTAATGTACCTTTAGCCTTTAACAAATAATGATAATACAATATAGACCTTCGACAATAACTTATATAGCTTCGCAGTTAGATAAACAAATAGTGTCTTGCTTAACCCTTAACTGGGAATTCACGGCGAAGTTAGTATTTAGCAGTGATCTTAATTTTCAGTTATTCTACTAATCAATGCATAAAAGAACATAACATAAACAACACAAAAGAACCACAACACAAGATATAATGTGGTTCACCCCCATTTTAGGGGCTACGTCCACAAAACTGTGTTTTATTCAACTCTTTACAAAAACCACAGTTCTGATCTGTGCACTCAGCTGCAGATCCCTTCAATTCCTTAGGCTGCGCACTTAGCTGCAGATCTCTGCACACACGGTTGCATATCCTCTTAATCACCCAAAAAACCCTCTGTGCATACAGCTGCAGAGGTCATCCACGCACATAGCTGGGACTTAACCTTTCTTACAAAACTAGCCTTAGCTTCGCATCAAATCATCTTACATCAAAAGCCTAACCTGACTCTTTTACAAAAGTGCTTATTTATACAAGTGCACTTATTACAAAACCATGGGCTTAAACCATGGGCACCTCGAACCCTAAACCCTGGACTTAAACCATTGGTTAATTATAAAAAGAGGGCTTTGATTCAACCCCGACACCCCTAAGACTATTTTGAGTCATAACTCCGCTTACAAACTTCCACAAAAACCGTGGAGTTACCATAAGTAAGGACCGTTAAGGTGCGCACCCCAACAAGGTACATATCAAGGACGAAGACATATTTAAAAATGTTTTTAGAACCAGATGCAATCATTCCAAGTTTTTTGTAATTACATTTTGTTTAACAAACACCCCTGCAACTTTTATGTGCTTAATGAATAGTATTTTGATTAAATAATTAGATAATTTCATAGTCATCTTCATGGAAGATATATTGATCTACTATAAGAATAAACAAGAACACAAAGAACATCTAAGAATAATTTTTTAAGTGTTAAGAGAACAACAAGTGTTTGATAAGCTTAGCAAGTGCGACTTATTTAAAGACAAAATCCAGTATCTATGACATATGGTGTCTAAAGATGGAATATCAGTCGACCCCGATAATATTAAGGCTATCCCAAAATGGCCAATTCCAAAGAATGTAACCGAGGTAAGATCATTCATGGGGATTACTAGCTAATACCAAAAATTCATTGAAGGATTTTCTAATATAGCCTACCCCATAACTTCATTGTAGAAGAAAGGTAAGAAATTTGAATGGAGTGAAAAATGTACTGAACTTTTTTATAAATTAAAACATTTGTTAATTACAGCTCGTATCTTAAAAATTGTTGATCCTTTTCAGTATTTTTCTGTATGCACCAACGCATGTAAATAAGGTTTAGGCGAGGTACTAATTCAAGGAAACTATGTCGTGGCATATGTGTCTAGGAAGTTAAAAGAACACGAGAATAATTATGCTAGTCATAACCTAGAACTTGCTGCCACCATACAAGCGTTAAAAATGCGTCGACGCAACCTCATCGGAAGAAGATTCTTACTGATGTCAGATAGCATAAGTCTAAAGTACTGGTTTGACCAACATAATATTAATGCGAGACAAGTTAGGTGGTTGTCATTTTTAAGTGAATATGATTTTGAAATAAACATATAAAAGAAAAAGAAAATAAAGTTGTAGATGCTTTAAGTCATCATGAAAACTTGTTGTATGCTAGAAACAACTATGGATCAGATTTAGAAAATAAAATCATAAATGTAGAAATTTTTGATAAAGAGCATCAAAACCTAAAAGAAAAGACCGCATAAAATGAAACGAATAAAATAAAAACAGATCTTAGTATGAATGTAAGAGGGTTATTACTACATAAAAGAATATTTTATATACCCAACTCAACATAAATTAAAGCATCTGTTATGGACGAATTACATAAATGACCTTATTTAGGACACCCTGGATGTTAGAAAATGATTTCTATGACGAGAAAAGACTTCTTTTGGCCTAATATGAAAAAAGAAGTAGCATAAAATTTACCACCCTGCATTGAATTTCAACATATTAAGGCTGAACACTGACATCCAACAGGATTACTGGAGCCATTACCCATTCCAAAATGGAAATGGGAAGTGATTAGCATGGATTTCATAACATGTTTGCCTAAGAATTTTAAACAACATGACTCAATCATGGTTGTAGTGGATAAATTTCGTAAAGCATATCACTTTATATCGGTAAAATATACTTATAAGGCTGTTAACAATGCTGATATTTTTACGAAAGAAATTTTCAGGTTACAAGGTGTACCTAAAGTAGTAATCTTAGATAGAGATGTAAAATTTTCAGGAAATTTTTGGAAAGCCTTGTTTAAAGGACTAGGAACCCAATTAAATTTTATCACTGCATACCACCCTCTAAGTGATGGACAAATGGAAAGAGAAAATCTGATTCTAGAAGACTTGCTTAGAATTTACATAATGGATAAACCTTGTAAGTGGGAAGATTACTCACACTTAGTATAATTTTCATACAACAATCATTTTGAAGTTTCAACTGGAATGAGTCCATTTGAAATTATGTATGGACAAAAATGTAACACTCCAATTTATTGGAGAAACCCTATTGGCATATCAATGTTAGGTCTGGAATTGTTAAAAGATATGGAACTAACAGTGAAACAGGTACAACAAAATTTGAAGGTCTCCAAAGGCAGGAAAAAAATTATGTAGACTTGAAAATAAATCCATGAGAGTTCCAGGTACAATGACATGTATACATAAAGGTAAAACCCCATAAAATATCCCTAATGCTGGGAAGATACTCAAAGTTGGCACCCAGGTATTGTGGGAAATTTGAAATTTTGATGAAAGTTGGATCGGTAGCATATCAATTAGCATTACCACCTACGATAAAACTGCATAATGTTTTCCATGTTTCCATTTTGAAAAGAATACGTTCATAATGCTACTCATGTGATTGACTGGAATGTTATACATGTGGAACTAGAAGGATAGCTTCTGGTGGAACCATAGTGTATTCTCGATAGGAGAGAACTTTTACTATGGAACCATACCATCAGACAAGTCAATGTGCAATGGATGGACCTTCGTCTAGAGGAATCCACTTGGGAATTTGAGAGTAATAAGCGGGAGGCATATCCAATTCCATTTCAAGATGAAATAATGGAAGATTGAAGATATGAAAATAATAACAACGAGGATGGTGTTATCCTCTAAGGGGAGGTGTATGTAACACACCGAATAATTTTAAATTATTATTTCTTAGAATATTATATTTTCTTAAAAACATTTTGACTATAAAGTCAAATTGGATGTAATGGATTATTTTTATTTAATAATTAAAAATACTGATAGGAATCAGAACTGAAGTAGTTGTTGAAAGAGTGTTTGTTGACCCACAAGGGGAAAGGACAAGTGGCAAAAGTGGCTGATTGTGAACTCAAGTGATGCAGGAGGTATATTTCCCAAAATCAGGTCAAGACTCCTTGTGGAGTGAAAAAGAGCAGGAGGCTCATAAACGACCAAGTCCTAGGAAAAATATTATATAATAGTATGTCCATCAAGAAAGCAAGAGGTTGACAATGGATGGGGAATTGATCTATTAATGCAAGAGATGGCACATTGATTGTATTTTGTGCTTGTGGTTCAACAAATAGGCTCGGGGATTTTGGATTAAGTAAGAATTGGATTCTCTAGGAGTTGGTTGGGAGGAAAGACAACTTCTATTCTATTTTCCCAGCAATGGTGTCAGGTTCCCTATTCAAATTTATTATATGTTTAATTATTTTTAAAATTATAAAATGAGTATAGACATGAATCCAAAATAAATTTTTATGGTAAATTATACTATGCATATGTTCCTAACACTTTCCCATTTTCATGTTATGATTTGATATAAAATGTTGTTTATTAGTAAAAAGAATAACAATTTTTTTTTTGTTTTTGTTGGCAAAGTGGTGGAACCCCCCTAACTATCAGGGTTTCCATTGGCTGAGTGGCCACGAACCAGGGGCATCTAAGCCGTCAAAATCACCCGAGGATCGCACCCGGCCTGGACCGCACCAACCCTTAACATGGTTGGATTTTTGGTATCCGACGGGTTTAGAACCGATGACCTTCCAGCTTAGGGGGCGTCTTAACCATACCCCGCCACCAACTATTCTGCATCTCACGGATAAAAGAATAACAAACTTATTTATCATAGTTATATTTTAATTAATCTTTGTTTGGGATGCCATAGTCGAATTAAATTAGGATCTAATGTTATCCTAACTAGGAATATGAACAAAGGTATTCTAGATATGATTAAATATTTTAAAGTATGTTTGCGTATTTTGTTTTCTTAAAATATTCTAAATCTATTTACAACAAATCGTATTCCCTTGTAGCCAAGGCTTTGCATATAGAGCTTATCTTTGTTTTCTATAATGTATTACCTTATAACCTATTCCCATTTTATTTAACATTGTTCCAAAAATACCTATATTTAAACAACAATATTGCAGAAGGAATGATTAAATAAACCATGAATCGAATAAACCAGTAAAAAATTCCAATAGTTTATACAGTAAACAAAAGGTTGCAGATCATCACATAAATTACCCCTAGTATACAGAGTAAAGCCAAAATCCCTTTTATCCAAACAAACATTTAAATCACAAATCTAAATTGAAAATATCTCATAGCAGTAACCGTTTATTCTTTTACAAACAAGCAATAGATGTCCATCTCACAAATTTGACTAATAAGTCAAATAATAAACGGATCTAGTCAAAACAATATGAGTATTTTAAACTTAAATTTACAGTCCCTATTAAAGAATATCCACACCCCGTGATACATGGCTCTGTTCAAAATATTTTTTAACACAAATGAATGCAAAAATAACATAACATTTAAATTTTATAAACAAGTTTCCAACTGCTAGACATATCGTGGCCGTAAGGCCTTTAAATGGAATCCATCATTAAGAATAAATGAAATGTACAATAGAATTGCATGACATGTTAACACTCTAAAAACACAAGAGGTTGTGAACCCTTTTCCCCTTATCTACTACATACCCATATGGATTAATTAATATATTTTAATTTATCTTTGTAGTAGTGGCGAAAGAACTATCCATTTGTGATCTAAGAACTCATTGGAAAACCACTGTAACCTGTACTTTTAATTGAACATTACCATTTGGTTGTCGACAGATCCATTGGTGCAGACTGAGCACAACCTCATCAGTGAATACATGCACTTAAAACAAACTAGGGAATTCTAGTATGACTACCAGTAACAAAGTTAAAATTGTATTTGTTCGAATTAAACAAAGTTGGAGGAATTTACTCACCTTTGATTGGGAAGAAGGAGGGTTGAGAGGAGGTGACCCTGTCATCGCTCTCGTTGGGCCAGGTTAACCAACGTACATTCAGCATCATTACACGGCTAAAATTATGCAATTTTAACCTATAACAAATAGTTTGCATAAGGATGACAAGGTAAAACCCTTACCCGACAAAACGATGCATGGGCAGGAAGTTGAAACTAGAATTTGTTTGAAAGATTCTATCATTAGCCACCCAAACTACACCTGCACAATGAAGAAGAAATTTCAAATTTTCTCCTTAGAAATTGTTTTGAACAAGCAAAGGTGTAATGACCCCAGTCAAATAAGTACATAGCAGGATAATTCCATCAATCCTACTAGTTCCCTAGGTTGGATGGATACATTTAGAATTTTAATAACGGAGATAATAAATGATGTTTAAAAATTGTAATGGAATAAATATTTAATAATGTATCTTATTAAATAAATACAAGAGAAAATTGAATTAGCAATGGAGCATGAAGACACATGGAGACTAGAGGGCCCACACAAGCTAGAAATTTTGTGCCACATGGCATCCTCCTCTTGCAATTTCGAATCCATGGGAAGCCTAATGTTCTTGGGATGATTTGGAAGGTCAATATACTTGGAATGAATCAATTAAGGTCCAATTGGAGTGGAAGAGTAACTCCCATGGAAGTAAAAGAGGCATTTTGGATCTAGTGAGACACTTGGACTAGATTCCCTAGCTCTATGACAGCAATGATGAAGATGCTATGACACCTATGAAACAAATAAGCTATGAATTCCGAAATATGACATATCTAACATGTTAGTTCAAAATAGAGCATCCAAGAGGGTTCTCATGTGAGTTGGGGAAGCTGAATGGGTTCCTACTCAAATTGGGGGAAGTAGGAAGGCTAGGAAAGGGAGGACACATGACAAATCTTGAGCCCACGCCAAAATTAGAATTGGATTGATTTTTTGGATGGTTTGAGAAAATTAGAAGGATAAGTATGTTTATAAAATATAGGAATCAACGAAGATAAGGGATTTTGATCATTTGAGAAATTGTCATTTGTGAAAAGTGAGAGCTAGTGGATGACTAGTTTTCCTGCCTTAGCCAATTTCGAGGGTGAAATATTCCCATCCAAGTTGGTGTTTGGAGAGGCCACTCAGGTATTTCATTGAGCTTAAATTGAGTTTTAATTTCAATTGTAATCTACAGGTAATCTCGTGGGTTCTTATATTGCAACACTTTCTCTTAACCATTTCCAGTTTTCATTGCATATTCATGCTCATGGAGGGATTGCACCTTGGGTAAGATATTATAATTTTTGGGAGAGATTATCCTGGTCTATTTATGATTGTAATAATTCAAATATTCTATGTTCTTAAATATCATAAATTTTTATTTCTAAATACCCAATATGTGTATGTCAAAGTGACTTTTAATGAGCAAACAATGACCATTTCCACTCTATTTTGATATATGCCATGCTAATGTTGATTATTTCGAATGGAATAATGTAAATATGATAAACGTATTATTAATGGAGTTTAATTAATGTGCATTACAAGTTTCATTTTTAGTAATTAATCATTGGAATCCATTTTACTCATTTTAATTGCATTGGGAGAAGATTTGGTGCCTTTTCCCCAAGGATCGAAATAGTGATTTGGGAGTTGTTTGGGAAAGAGTCATAACAGCCTGTATAAAATGAACCATGATGTATATGAGACATTAAAAATTTCCCTTACATATCCCCTACCTCTGTTCATAAATTCAAGTGGTTTTGGGAGCATTTGAGAATCCATTTCCATCATTTACCCGGGGGTAATTGGAACCCCAATTTGCTAGTAAAGACTCCTACTTCGATCAGAATATAAAAAAAAAATGTAGAAGCAATTTGTAGGTTATAAATCATCTATGAACATAATATTTAAGTATTAATATAATTCATATAGGCTCTTAGAATATTTGGGAGCATTTTGGCCAATTTGGAGACCTAGACATCAAAAGTAGTCAAAGGTTGAAATAGGGAAAAAAGTGTAAAAATTGGTCATTTAATAAAATTTCAAAAAGGGAAATTACAAGTGGTATTAGAGCATGGTATTAGAACCTGATGGTCTTAAAAATGATTCAAATCAATAATTCACCACCCTTAGACCCTGAAGTTGAAGGTGATTTTGTTGAAGAAGAAGAAGTAGTAGAAGAAGAGGTACATTTTGTTGAAACTATGACTAACGAGGGGAAGGGATACATTGATCATGATAAGGTGGAATATATTAAACTCACACAACCTATATTTGATGGCATAACCAAGAACATGAACCAGCATATTATGAAATGATTTGAATTGTTGGTTAGCCAATTTGGAAGCAAATTAGGAGTAATAGGAGATAGCAGTAGTTCACAATCAGAAGAGAAGAAGACAATGGGTGAGCATATTTTATCAAGAACAGGACCCCATAATAGACCCCTTGAATTTTAGAGCACACCAATGCCTACTGCACCTAAATTTATTATACCCAAACAAGATCCTAACATCCAACTTGAACTTGCTACAATAGCAAAAGAATGGGATAAATTGGATGAAGATTGTAAGAAAAGTGTACTATTTGATTAGTACTTTCTTGCTGCACATAAACTCAAAAATAAGGAAGATAATAAGTCTCTATACAAAAACAAAGACTTAAATTGTGCCATTAGTAAAGTGCCACTCCCTACTTTTGATGGTTCCTCTCAAAGTTTTGCTAACACTTTGGTGCAAAAATTACATGTGTATTTTCAACTGAATCCAATGATGGAAGAAGATGCCTTAAAAATTGCCATTTTGCACTTGGAAGAAGATGTCAATGAATGGTGGATACATGGATTGAAAGATTTGGGTTATGATCAAGTTAACACATATGGAGAATTCATTGTTAGGATACTAGAGAGATTTGAGCAAAAAGATCCTGAATTGTCTTTGAAAGGACTAGCATAATTGAATCAAGTTGGGACCCTAATACCAAAATCCCACTACATTAAAAGATGCAATGAGCTTGACTAGAGATCTCCAAAATGTGTTTCCTAGAACAAGATTTCCTCCCAAGCCTAACTCTGAATTTGAAAAGAAACCTTGGAAAAAAGATGCACTTGATAAGAATCCTTGGAAAAGAGATTCATATGAAAATAATAAGAAAGAAGGACTAAATAGGGATGAACTTTGAAGTAAAAAATTGTGCTTCACATACTTTCAACCATAGACACCGGGGCATAAATGTACTAAGGGAAAGGCTCAATACATAGAAGTAGTTTATGATAATAAAGGGTATGAAGGGGGTATAGAGGAAGGAAGACACATTTAAGATCAAGAGGAGGCATATGAGACAACACTTGAAGAATACAGACAAGAATAAAATCAGTCTTCATCAGACAAAGCAAGAATGGCAACACTTTCAGTTGTGCCTTGCTATCACACTATTCGATGCAAGGGTGTGGTACTAGGACAAAGAGATTTAGTTTTGGTATATGGAGGATCCACACATAAATTCATTGATATGGAGATGGTGGAGAAAAGGAAGAGACCAATCGAACCATCTGATGGCTTCACAATTGCCATTCCCGGTCACAACACAATGCAATGCAAAACATGGGTTCCAAAGCTGCAAGTCACCGTAGGTAACTATACTTTTGTTGATAGTTTTTATGTGGTTGATGTTGCTGATAGTAATTTTGTTTTGGTAGTGCAATGGTTGTATTATATAGGGGAAAATACAGTAAAATATCAAATTCATGAGATGAAATTTCAAGATTTGAAAGGTGTACTAAGGGTTGTAGGAGCGGGACACACTTACCGAAATCAAGTAGTGACTTGCAATAGTATGAGATCTATATTGAGGCATGGTGACATAGAATGGGTTGTTGAATGTCATACTACATCTCCCAAGATAAAAATAAAGGTTAATGAACACCCAAAGGAGATATAGAAACTATTGCAAAAGCATGAACAAGTTTTTAGAGGTCTTCCACATGGTAGACCACCTAATAGGGGGGTTGAGCACAACATTGTTTTGGAGCAGGGTACTCCACCCATTCAGATACCACCATATAGACATTCCAAGACATTCAGAGTTGAGATTGAGAAGGCCATCCAAGAAATCTTAGAGTTGGGACTCATTAGACCAAGCTCTAGTACAAAATTTTTGTAAGAAACACATGGTTTCCCACTAGCTGGCCATTCGAGGATCTTCAAAACTTATAGGAAATTGAGGCAAAGATTATTTTGGAAGGGGATGAAGGAACATGTTCATAAATATGTGAATTAATGTAAGGTATTACAAAAAAACAAATCATAACTTACATTCCTAGTTAGTTTATTGCAACCATTTCCCATTCTGGAGCAAAAATGGGACAGTATCTCAATGGATTTCATCACCGGTTTGCCCAAATATTTGGGTAAGGATTGCATATATGTGGTAGTGGATAGATTAAAAAAAAATGCTCATTTCCTTGCTGTTACATCATCTTTTATTATTGCAAAAGTGGCTGATATGTTTTTCAAAGAAATGTTCAGATTGCATGGGCTCCCCAAACGCATTGTGAGTGATAAAGATAATAGATTCATGGGTGCTTTTCGGCAAGAAATTTTTAGATTGGTGGGAACTCAGTTGACTCCAAGTACAAGCTACAATCCAAAAATTTATGGAAAAACAGAGAGGGTGAATCAATGGTTGGAAGGGTACCGAAGAAACTATGTGGGAGAGCAGCAAAAAGAACAGGCAAAATGGATACACTTGGGTGAGTTTTTCTACAACACCACTTTTCATATGTCAATAGGGATGTCTCCTTTCAAAGAATTATATGGTTATGATGCACTTACTCTTATTGATATGATATTTGGTGATAATATAGATCCAAAAGCCAAATATTGGGTGGAAGAGAGCCAATAAATTTTAAAGCTTTTCAAAGATAATTTGCAGGTTGCCCAAAATCAACAAAAACAATATGTAGATAGACATAGAGAGGACAGGACCTTTCAGGTTAATGATTTAGTATATTTGAGGTTGTGACATCCAAATCTGAAATTTCTTGAGGACAAGCAACCTTGGGTGGGGAGGACTGTAATGTCCCGATTCAAATAAGTACATAGTAGGACAATCCCATTAATCCTACTAGTTCCCTAGGTTGGATGGATACATTTGGAATTTTAATAAGGGAGACAATAAATAATGTTTAGACATTAGAATAGAATAAATTTTTAACAATGGATCTTATTAAATAAATACAAGAGAAAATTGAAGTGGCAATGGAGCATGAAGACACATGGACTAGATTCCCTAGCTCTATAAAGACAATGATGAAGATGCTATGACAGCTATGACACAAATCAGGTATGAAGGCTGAAATATGGCATATCTAACATGTCAGGTCAAAATATAGAATCCAATAGGGCGCTCATGTGAGTTGGGGAAGCTCAATGGATTCCTACTCAGATTGGGGGAAGATGGAAGGCTAGGAAAGGGAGGACACATGGAAAATCCTGAGCCCACACCCAAATTCAAATAGGATTGAGTTTGTGGATGGGTTTGGAACTTAAGAAGGCTAAGTATTTTTATAAAATATAGGAACCAACCAAGAGAATGGATTTTGATCATTTGAGAAATTGTCATTTGTGAATTGTGAGAGCTAGTGGATGACTAGTTTTCTTGCCTTAGCTAATTTCGAGGGTGAAGGATTACCATACAAGTTCATGTTTGGAGAGGCCACTGAGGTATTTAATGGATTTTTAATTTTCGGTGTAATATATAGGGAATATTGTGCATTCTTCTATTGCAACACTTTCTCTCAACCATTTCTAGTTTTCATTGCATATTCATGCTAATGGACGGATTGTGCCTTGGGTGAGTTATTGTACTTTTTGGAAAAGAATATACTGGTCTATTTATGATTGTATTAAGTTAAATATTATATGTTCTTCATTATCAAAAAAATTTCAGGTCTAAATACCCAATATTTGTATGTCAAAATTACTTTTAATGAGAAAACAATGACCATTTCCACTCTATTTTGATATATGCCACGGTAATGCTGATTATTTCGAATGGAAGAATGTATATATGATAATTTATGATGAATGTAATATAATTAATATGTATTACAATTTTAATCATCAGTACTTAAGCATTGGAATCCATTTTACGCATTTTAATTGCATTGGGAGAAGATTTGGTGCCTTTTCCCCAAGGGTCGAATAAGTGATTTGGAAGCTATTTGGGAAAGAGTCATAATGGTATATATAAAATGAACCATGATGAATATGAGACCTTAAAAATTTCCCTTACACACCCCCTAACTCTTTTCATAAATTTGAGTGGGGTTGAGAGCATTTGAGAAGCCATTTCCAGCATTTACCCGAGGGGAATTGGAACCTCAATTTGACAGTAAAGACTCCTACTTTGATAAGAATATAAAACAAGTTTGAAGAATTAATTGGAGTGTTATAAATCATAAATACACATAATATTCAAGTATTAATATCATTCATACACAATTTGAGAATATTTGGGAGCATTTGGCCCAATTTGGAGACATAGACATCAAAACTAGTCAAAGGTCGAAATAGGGGCCCGAAAAAGTGAAAAAATTGGTCATTTAATAAAATTTAAAAAAGGGACATTACAAAAGGAACTTTGAGTTTGGAAATTACCCTAAACAAACAAATAGAGGGTCAGGGGTCGGCTCCTCCTGGTTTCCCTTTTCTCTCCTCTTCCTGCAGGATAATAGAGTGGTTTGAGTTAGAACTGAAATTGTTTTAATTTTTCTTTTTATTTTAAGACTTGGAATAAAACCAAGAACAAATAAATTGAAGATAATTTCAATATATTACCTAGAAATAGCATGGTAGGAAGTAAAATTTTGCAAAAATTGAAGAAGGCTATGTCCCTTGCCTCAGCGCAACAAACAAGATAGGACGAGGCCACAAAGGTGGCCAATCCTCTGATAAAAACCTTCAAGTAAACCTCAAATGCAAGTAGAAAACCTCCATTAATATACTGTGCATAATAATGGAAAAAAATGTGCAGCACAACCATGAATGTCTGAGCTCTCTCCCATAGAACAACTACAGACCAAACAAGTGCAGAATTAAAATCCACAGACATAGTACAAATGTATATAAACACTTGGGAAAACCCTTGCATAAGATCATGCCAAGTGGAGGGTTGAGATCCCTCTTGGACCACATTTGCATGATTTTTCAAACTTACCATTGAATGCACCTAGCTATGCTGTCAACTTGCAGCCATAGCAGATTTATTTCCATAGTACAAAAATTAAATATGGTGATGGAAAATAGGTGTATTCAAGATTATGAGGGACCTTTTATATGCAATCCTACTTTTAGGAAACACTCATATGATACATAAAAATACAACGTGCTCGTGTTATGTAATGCTTAGTCTGGTTAAAATCGATCCTAACATGTCATATGACACATAGGTTAGGATAAGAAAAATGTGCACACATTTTATAGTTACAAAATGCGCATGCATTATGGAGAAGCAAAATGCACCCGCATTTTGGAGAAGCAAAACACGCACATGTTTTGGAGAACCACAAAAAATGGTTTTGGTTCATGGCTAGGGAAATGAATAAGAAAATAGTTTGCATCATCAATACTGAGGACCTATAGTAATATTTTAGCATCATCAAGAACAACATCTCAAACAACCATGCCTAACCTCCCAAGAGCATAATTTTTCTTTCTGCTGTAATGTGGACACCATTAGGATGCTTTAAGAACTAAGTATGGGTCATAGTCCCTTGACCATGCTTGGGGGAGGAAACTCAAGACTTATTCCCTAAATGTAGTTTTTAAGGCTTGAAGTCCATGAATAAGGCATCAAACCTACACATAGGACCTCTATATGTGATATTTTTCATCTAAGAGAGTATATGAAATGCATTAGAATTCTATTATCAATAGGAACATATCCGTAGACATGGTTAAGGGATGAAACATAGTCCTTAGGCCATAAAGAAGTCATATAGTAATATAGGGAAAAGAACAACACCTTGAACAAACACACAAATCTATTAGGGATATCCTCAGCCTTTAGGTTGGGATATGGCCATGATTAATTTTTTTTTAGAATTAGATATGGAGGATAAGGTGTTAATCATGGTTGGTACATAAATCTTTAATTTTAGGTTGTAAACCATCTTTTAGGGCTCAAGATCCATGAACGACACCTCGAATCACCATAGATGACCGCTCAAGTTGATGGTTTTGATTTGAATGGCGATATGGGAACCATTAGGGGTTTCTAAGTACTATGTATGTGTCTTGGTACCTTATACATAAAAATGGGAGGAAACCTAGGTCGTAGCCCCTAGAAGATTCTTCTAGGCATATAAATCCAAGAATGATGTGTTGAACAACCTCAATAGAGCCTTCCATGGTATAATTTACCTTGAAATGGCGATACTAGTGCCATGAGAAAAAATTTAGCACTAAGTACAACTATTAGGCCTGTAACAACTCAAAACTTCCATAAAAAACATTTATTACAGATGTTTAGATCAATTTAAGACCCTACCTAGCTTCACATATTTTTTAAAAGAATTATTATGATCCCTACAACCCATTATCAACTTACGAATTAGATTATAATGAAATTATGTGAAATAACTTGAATAGGATAACTCCATTTATGATTCATATGACACTATACTAGGATACAAGTTTTAAGTCTTATGAGAAAAATTTCTTGTTTTCAAAATTTGATGTCTCATGCATGCCCCTTCGTATGTTACATTTTGTGTGCTTAACTTGTATTTCCATAAGGATGGATTTGCCATGTTTTAACATTTTAAGTCCTCTACTTACAAACCCTATTTTGATGCTAGTATTACAAGGTTATAGGTCTTACTTAGCTAAAGGGATTTCTTTACTTTGTATTAATGCAAGTGTATCAAATGAAAGATTAGACCCCCCTCCTCCCCTTGCATTCATAAACAAACTAAAGTACCAAAGGTAACCAACACCGAGGTGACAATCAAAATACTAAAGGAAAAATAACAAGTTCACTCTCAACTATAGAGAGTGGGTAATGAAAATTTGATCCACGTGAACATAGGTAAGAAAAAAGGTTAAAGGGCCCACGTGAAGGGATCATGGTACCATCCAACTAGACAAGGGATAAAACCCTATGTGAATTCCAAAGGAATTATTTCTGTTGTGTTTTTTAACATGTGAGGAGACCCAAGGGCTCTCGGCCCATCCAGCATTGGAAAACAAGGATGCACTCGACCTGCCATAGGTTCCTTCATAGAGATTGGTAAGTTGCTCCTTTGCATTTTCTGTTTTTAGTTTGATGCTAAAATTATTTTGCAATGCCAAAGTTGAACCTCTGTCTATTATGTGACTAATAGGATATTTTGATGGTTTCTTTTTTAATGAAGCTGGTTTGAAAAGAGTGAGCTCGAGTCGAGGGTGCCCGGCGTCGAAGGGTCCTGGTAATACCTATATACTTTAAAACCCTACAGTCATTTACGGTCTAAGGTATGAATGCTAAAGTCAAATATGGAACATATTTCTTTTGGTTTGGCTTCGTTTGGGAGATATAAGGGTTTATACGAGCCCCCTCTATTTGATGGTATTCACTCTCATGTTTTGACTCTAAATCGTTAATTCCAGAGAGAAAATTTGTTTTTACAAGCCTTCGGGATACGATAGGGGTTTATAAAAAGTTAATATTCTTAGATCCCCTTTTTGTTTACAGACCATGGAGTCTGTGTGGGAAGTTGTATTATGGTCATTTGTAGATATTGAAACTCTTACTGTAAAATTTTAGCTAAGTTTAAAGGAAATATAGTTAGTATGATTTTAGATTCTATTTTGTTAAATCCTTCGACTAGCTTTCAGAACTGCTCTGTATAATTGATATATTGTTTAATATTATGTGAAATAATTTGTGTTTGCTTCGTTACAAATACTACATCAATGATTTTGTTAAAAATATGCCATTATGGATTTTAAAAATGGTTATGACGTTTCTTTGTTGATGATAAGTTTGAACTAGCATTGCAAACTTTGATTCTGGGGTATTGTTTCTATAAGTAGGTTTCTTTTGTTGTAGGTTTCAGTTTATTACATAAATTACCCGGAATTTAACCTTACAGGCCTCGAAGCCTCGAGCCGTGTTAAATATTTAGATAGGGAACACATCCCTCAAATTTCTTACAATAAGATGATGAATTTGTTCTTTTATTTATAAACTCTACAAACATATTATAGTTTATACAAAGTTATATGACTTTTCGGTTAGATCGAATCTACCACTTCGTTATTTATAAGTATAATTTACCTCAATAGAGCCTTCCATGGTATAATTTACCTTGAAATGGGGATACTAGTGCCATTAGAAAAAAATTAGCACTAAGTACAACTATTAGGCCTGGAACAACTCAAAACTTCCATAAAAAACATTTATTACAGATGTTTAGATTAATTTAAGACCCTACCTGGCTTCACATAGTTTTTTTAAGAATTATTATGATTCCTACATCCCATTATTAGCTTACGACTTAGATTATAATGAAATTATGTTAAATAACTTGAATATGATAACTCCATTTATGATTCATATGACACTATACTAGGATACAGGTTTTAAGTCTTATGAGAAAAATTTCTTGTTTTCAAAACTTAATGTCTCATGCATGCCTTGTCATATGTTACAGTTTGTGTGCTTAACTTGTATTTCCATAAGGATGGATTTTCCATGTTTTAACATTTTAAGCCCTCTACTTACAAACCCTATTTTGATGCTAGTGTTACAAGGTTATAGGTCTTACTTAGCTAAAGGCATTTCTTTACTTTGTATTAATGCAGGTGTATCAAATGAAAGATTAGACCCCCCCCCCCCCCCCCCCCNCAAATATAGAGAGTGGGTAATGAAAATTTGATCCACGTGAATATAGGTAAGAAAAAAGGTTAAAGTTCCCACGTGAAGGGCTCATGGTACCATCCAAATAGATAAGGGATAAAACCCTACATGAATTCCAAAGGAATTATTTCTGTTGTGTTTTTGAACATGTGAGGAGAGCTGAGGGCTCTCAGCCCATCTAGCATTGGAAAACAAGGATGCACTTGACCTGCCATAGGGTCCTTCATAGAGATAGGTAAGTTGCTCCTTTGCATTCCCTGTTTTTAGTTTGATGCTAAAATTATTTTAGAATGCCAAAGTTGAACCTCTATCTATTATGTGACTAACAGGAGATTTCGATGGTTTCTTTTTTGATGAAGCTGGTTTGAAAAGAGTGAGCTTGGGTCTAGGGTACCTGGCATCGAAGGGTCCTCGTAAGACCTATATACCTTAAAACCCTACAGTCGTTTATGGTCTAAAGTATGAATGCTAAAGTCAAACATGGAACAGATTTCTTTTGGTTTGGCTTCGTTTGGGAGATATAAGGGTTTATACGAGCCCCCTCTATTTGATGGTAAACACTCTCATGTTTTGACTCTAAATCGTTAATGGCAGAGATAAAATTTGTTTTTATAAGCCTTCGGGATACGATAGGGGTTTATAAAAAGTTAATATTTTTAAATCCTCTTTTTGTTTACAGACCATGGAGTCTGTGGGAAGTTTTATTACTGTCGTTTGTAAATATTGAAACTCTTACTGTAAAATTTTAGCTAGGTTTAAAGGAAATATAATCACTGCGATTTTATATTCTTTTTTGTTAAATCCTTCGACTAGCTTTCAGAACTACTCTATATAATTGATATATTGTTTGATATTATGTGAAATAATTTGTGTTTGCTTTGTTACAAATACTACATCGATGTTTTTGTTAAAAAGATGCCATTCTAGATTTTAAAAATGGTTATGACGTTTCTTTGTTGATGATAAGTTTGAAATAACATTGTGAACTTTGATTATGGGGTATCGTTTCTATAAGTAGGGTGCTTTTACTGTAGGTTTCAGTTTATTACATAAATTACCTGGAATTTAACCTTACAGGCCTTGAAACCTCGAGCTATGTTAAATATTTAGATAGGGAACACATCCCTCAAATGTCTTACAATAAGATGGTGAGTTTGTTCTTTTATTTATAAATTGTACAAACCTATTATAATTTATACAAAGTTATATGATTTTTCGGTTAGATCGAATCTACCACTTCGTTATTTGTAAGTGTTATCCCTAAATCATTTTTTTTTAATTTATAATCCTTTCGGCTATATGGAAATTGCTACTGAGTAATAGTCATTATTCATATGTACTTTCACTTTTATGGGGTCTTGATCCCTCGACTGAAAGCCATTGCATCTCAAAAAAGATCTGTTATTTTTTGTAGGTTTAATTTTTTATTAAGGGATTCACTATGTTTAACTATGTGCAAGCCCTAGCTATAAAAGGAATTCGTGTTTGGTTAAAAATGTACCAAGACTTGAAATATTTACCAAGGATGTCGATGATAGATCTTTTTAACCTCTTTGTTATTTCTGTATGAGTTTATAGGAAAAAATAGAGGAATGATAATAATTTATTATTTATGTATAATACTTAATATTAGGTGAATTTATATATATTAAAATGATACTGTTTCTAAATAATAATAAAATATAGTCTACAATTCCTACTATGAAAAGCTGTTTAAGAAGTAGAATTCATTTCTCGTGTACTTAACTTATAGTTTACAAAAAATAAAAAAATTCCTATTTTATTTCGAAAACAATAATAATTCTGGAAGCTTTTATCAATCATGAAATCCTTAGAAATAAATAGAAAACAAATTAAAGATGATAATTCCATAACAATATAGGACGTGTTAACTTTCGAAGGGGACAAATATCGAAAGAAGATTGTTCCTCCCTACCGTCTTCTGAAAGCAACCAAGATTACTTGATTTAGGAACCTTGAGCCTATTCACTGAACCACCAGGATGAAGATACTATGTAGAAGCTTGTTTTGTCCTCCTTGTAACTCAATAGTCACACTTACAGACAATTCTCGAACAACTCACTTTATCTTTCCCCTTATCAAATTCCTTTGGTGTGCCTAACTTTTCAATATGCAACAATAGACAAGGTTCTAGTATGTGTAGCAAGCCTCCTGCTCATTCGATGGATATATGCTTGCTTAGTTCTTTGGGTAAGTTTTTGAGCCACTTGCTCAGTTCCTCCTTTCTTGGGAACATGACCACAATTTTAGGGATGTTGCCTCATGCATCAGCTAGAAAGTGAATGGTGTTGTTTCCATTTGTCATTTTTTCCTTCTACACTAGTTCATTCCTCCTAGTGGGTCAGTGAACATTATTCAACAATCCTCTTTGGATATATGTCTCTTCTTTTAATTATTAAATAATAAAATATACAATTACAGTCATTCTTGACCATCCTTGGTCAACAACATAAAACTTTACAATAACTTTTAAATTAATGTATTTCCACAACATAAAATGTTTTTAGTTCTAGGTGGGTTATAAGTCCCATTGACATGGGTGGGGGGAAACACTTGGTCCTTAGGACTTAAAATAATTTGTTAACCATTTAGGGCCAAAATTGATGCCTCCAACCACCACACATGATGTTGAAAGTGAATTATTTGAATCTTAATTGGGATATGCATGCCATCATCATTTGGTGAGCACTAAGTATGCATCTCAAGGCCATGGACATGGTAGGGGAGGAAACTATGGCATTAGTCCCTAACTAAATATTTTAGGTATCCAGGGATAGGAATGATGCCTTAAAAAATCACACATGACATCTCATAGGTATATTTGGACTATGAATATGGATGTTAGTGGAATTAGGTGGTTTTGAGCCGTAGGTATGGGACCTCTGAGACATGATTGAGGGAATATGCTCATGCCTTAAAACATAATGGAATATTTGAGGCACCCATGTTAATGAACAAATTCTTGAAGCACCACACATGACCTACTCAAGGTATGCTTGGTCTCCAATAAAATATGGACACACATTTAAGAGGTTTTGAGCATTAGATATGGGTATTAAGGCCTCAACATGGTCAATGGATAAAAGCCAAGAATCAATTCCTAAATAATCATTTTAGCATCTATGGATACGCATGTGCCTTACTCACTATCCATCTATGCCTTACTCACTATCCCTACCTTCCTTTGTATTTCCATCATTCTCTATCTCTATGTGTGTGTGTGTCCCTCCCTCACTCCCCATCCCTTAGAAAATCTATCCACCTTCTTTATCCCTCCCTCATTATCCCTCCCGACATCACTCTCTCTAATGCTTCCCCCTCCCCCTCTCTCTCCCACACAATCTCTGTGTGTGTGTGTGTGTGTCCCTCTCCCTTCTATCTATCTATATCTATGTGTATGTCACTCCCTCAGCCCCCCTCTCTCATAGCCTCTCTCCACATTATATATACCTCCATCACTATCCCTCCCTCCCTCCATATCATTCTCTTTATCATTCACTCCTCCCCCCTCTCTCTTTGTCTCTCTCCCCTTCCTCCCTCTCTCCCACACAATCTATGTGTGTGTGTGTGTGTCCTCCCTATCTCTATCTCTATCTCTATGTGTGTCTGTGTCTCTCCCTCACTTTCCATATCTCATAACCTTTCTCCACCTTCTCTATACCTCCCTCACTATCCTTCCCTCGATCACTCTCTCTCTATTTCTAACCCCTCCCCCTCTCCCTCTGTCGCTCACCCATCCCCCTCTCTCCCGCACAATCTGTGTGTGTGTGTTCCCCCTATCTCACAAAATCCCTATGTCTCTCCCTCTCTCTCCACCTTCTATTTACCTCCCTCACTATTCCTCCCTCTATAAATATCTCCCTCCCTTCTCCCTTAATTACCATCCCTCTACCCTATCCTCCCTCCCTATCTATTTTCACCCTCCCTCTCCATGTTTCTCTCTCTCACAACCTCCCTCTCTCTGCATCGCTCAACCATCTACCATTTGTCTTTAACACCATCTCTCTCTCTCTCTCTCTACATGTGTCTCTACTGTATTTCTCTCCTTGTGTATATCCCCCCCCCCTTCACACACACACACCTTCTATCCCTCCCTCACTATCTCTTTCCTTCACTCTATATCCATCCCTCCCTCGCTCCACCTCCTCCCTCTCTATCTTATTCTCTCTCACACTCTCTCTACATCATTCTCTCTCTCTCTCTCTCTCTCTCTCTATGTTTTCAACATATCCCTTCTCCTGAACCCCCTATTATTTGTTTTATTGCATCTCATTGCCCTCTCTTCAATTTCCACCTTGTTCACCTCTCTCCTCCAACACACTCTATTCCTCCTCTAATACTCCATATCCACCTTTCCATTCACCAATTCTCTATCTCATCAAACCATCACTCGCTTCCTTCCCTCCACCTTATCCCCCTTCGTCACTCAAGTCTCATGTACTGTTTCTAACTCTATACGTCTTCAACACCTCTTCTTATCCTAATAGTGCTCTCAATGCCCACTCCCGTTCACCCTTGTAACTCATCATTTTCCCATTCCATTCATCTTTCTCCAGTTGAATTTACAACATCCTTGTCACACCCCCAGTTTTGACCCCGTTGCATTAGATGTATATGATGTATATATTGTAATAATCATGGTGTGGATCTAAAGGCCAAGGTCCCACCATTGAGCTGTTGTGCTATGTTTTGGATTTGTCATCGATGGTAAATCGGGGCATGCGGCATACATTATGTTTGTCATCATGTAAATATGCATCTATAATTAATAAAATGAACACAACCAGCTATGATCGCGGCAACTAAATTGAGAAGGGGCATGATTTTCACAAGGATAAGGATGTGGGGGGATTTGTCAAACCTTGGCCAATGGGGTAAAAATCCATGTGTCTTATTTCCTTGCCTTCCCCCAACCACTTTCATTGAAGAATGGCTGGTGGTGGTTGAGGCAGTTAATTGCTTTGGGAGTGGGGTGGCAGGACTGTCAGTCCTCACCCACATGCACACTCCACAACAGTTGACTTCACCATGGAAGAAACCACCGTCCTCACGATTTTGGGTTCACCTCTACGCACAGGATTTACCTGGTTTTTCACTCCCGTGGATGCATTCTCCTCTCCACATCTGTGCTAAATAGTCACACACGTTTAATTCATGTCTTCCCTATTGTCTATTCACCCACGCATGAGCTGGGAGCTGTTCATCTTCGCGTGTGAACCAATGTCCGTTCATTATCCTCATGCACAGGAATTTCCTGGTTTTTCGGTTGATGCAGCGAGCTGAGAGCCGTGCTCTTCCATCCACGAAATGCTGTGAAGGTCCATTCACGTTTTCGACTGTCTCACAGACTGGTATGGTCGTTCTGTTCATTTCAAGCACAAGATTGGGAATTCTGCGTTTTTCTCTTCCTCAGTGTGGTCTATGTAAGTTCCCTTGGTTGGCTTGATTTCCCAGGATGGGTCATTGTTTTTCCCTTGTTGTGAGCTACATTCACTATTACGTTTGGGACTGTATAATTCCCTGGGGAGTCGTCTTCCCTCTTAAGCTGTATCAGCTGATTGATTACCTGAGTGCAATGGTTGGTCTTCGGACTGTGTAGGGAGAAGGGATGGGGGCTTAGTTTTGCTTGACAAACCTGGTGACTAGAAACCACACGGACTGAGCTAGAGGGATGGCCTTCTTCTCCATCACCCCTGAATAGCACTGGAAGGGGATGCAGGGCTTGAGGGACTGTGTAGCAGAGAAGGGACTGATTCCTTGTGTTGGGTGTGTTTGGGTGTTTTAGAGGTCAGGCTAGTTCTAGTGTAGGTGTTCTTGGCTCTGTAATGAGCTCACCAGCTTAGCATTTAGTCTTTCCCGCTCCTCGATGGCCTGATAAACCCAACTGTGTTGGCTTGGCTGTGTGTTGTATATCCTTGGCTATGTGTAAGCCTACTAGTTCCCTTATTCCTTGGAGAATCATGCCCAGCTCAGGGGTGGCAGCGCTGCTGAGATATTGAGGAGCACGTTGGCCTATGGTTGCGTGTAATGTTGCAGCGACGTAGCTGGTTGCGGAACGACTTCATCTTAAGATAAGTGATCTTGTCCATTTTACTTCTGCAATCGAAATTTCTGTTAATGAAAATGATGAACATGTTAAATGAATGCATGCATGTATGAATGCTATTGGTTTCCGCTGTGTATGATGATTTAATTGCATATGTGCATGTTTTAGTTAAAGGTTCTGTTTCAGCAATTTTATGCATGTCCATGTTCGTGGGCTCTTAGCCCGGATGGTTAACGCCATGATGGTCGCATCCTCTCGCCGGTCGGAGGCATGGGGACATGAAAATCCTCCTAGGACCTTGACCCTTCCCCACCCCCTCTTAACTATTAACCATACTCACTCAAACTTACAACATCCTTTTATGCCCTTGACCCTTATCCACCCTCTCTCAACTATTAACTATCCCCAATTGAACTTCCAACATCCTCCTAGGCCCTTGACTGTTCCCTGCCCCCTCTCAACTATTAACCATCGCCACTTGAACTTCCAACATCCTCTCAACTATTAACCATACATTTGATGTCTTGCATATAGTGCTATATTTTTTAGTCTACATAAGGCGCACGTGTTTCGTAGTTCTATAATGTGCACATGTTTTGTAGTTCTATAACATACACATGTTTTCAAATTTTATAAGGGCATGGAATGTAACTTGAATTTAAACATGCCAATTCACTTGCTTGCATGTCACTAATAGTCCTATGTGTATGGTTTGGAGTTTGCTTCAGTAATACCAAACCTGTGCTATGGTATATGATAAACCATATCTAATTAGGCATTTCATCATGTTTATGAAGAAGTCATTGTTTACACACTCGTTACAGTATGCTACACATAATAATTTTTTATGAAATCTTAAACCTAAATAGAATTTTTTCTACAAATTCTAAATATGTAATTTTTATTAAAAAATATTATATTTTCCTTTTTTTCAATTTCTATTGTGTCCTAACTCCTTAATTCAAAAAACATGTTGTGAGTGTTTTTTCCATAACTTTTTCAATTCTTAATCATTTTAAAATGAAATTATATGGTGCACTAGAAGACACTGACCTCTACATTCTACAAAAAACTCATTTCATGATTATTTTATTAAGACCTTCAAAGGCTGCACCCACAAAAGGCGTACCATTTTCGATGAATGATCACTTAGATAATTATACAAAAATTAAAAATTACTAATTTTATTTTTGAAAAATAGTGTTGCACTAGTGTTATATGTTTTCTACATGCCTGCAAATTTTTGGTTCCCGAAACCATCATTTAGGTCCTCAAAGCCTGCACCCACAAAAACATAAACGTTATCATTTTCCTACAAAATAAAGAGTGACTGTTAGAAAAATGAAACGTGACATAGTTGTAAAAATTTTCAATACACAAAGATTATATATTCGAAAACGTGATTCAATTTCCTATTTTTACTCTTTTTTACTCAAAGCAAGATATTTTGTGCAAGTATCTCAAAAAATACAATGAAGTTGAGGGGTGCCTGATTTGTCAGTTTTCTATTGCATCTAACGTGCCAAAAGTGACTCTTCTTAGCTTGCACTCACCCAAAACCTTGTATCTCCCTTCCAAAGTTTTATTGCATGCCATCTTATAACATATCAACCACGATGTGTAGTGTTGAGACTAGGGTCATGACTATGGTGTTTATCACTATAGTCCAAACAGTTTAATCAAACCTTTAACCAAACTATGTGTTAGGTCTCCCATGCATATAACTCTTTATTACAACTTTTAACTACCCCTTGTCAACTTATAGTAAGAGGGTGGAGGGTAAGCTAGGACTAAGCCATAGATTTTTAGGCTTAGGTCCCTAGTAATCCAAAATTAAAATACATATAAATGCATTGAAAAGCGTCACCTTGGTGAGTTGCTATAAGGTCGACGTCACCCTATTACAACACCATGTGTGGTTAACCTGTCGAGATAAACATTAAAACCAATGCAATTGATGTTACATGCATAATTACTTATAATGACATATTTAAAATGTTGCGACTAAGATTTCCATGTTACGATAACATAAACTAAATAGTAGAGTAAAGGATTTTTCTTATTTATTTATGGATTTTATAGATTTGTGACACACACATATTCTAATTAATTTCGGAAGATTCGCTCTATTTTTATTCAAATTTTTATCACTTTATTTTTATTTATCTTAATAAACATACAAATTTATTAATATTTTGTTTTTAACAAAATATAAATTAGATAGGATATTTATTTCATCTAAAAACAAATATATATACATAATTATAATTATCTTTCTATTTTTATTTTAGTTTAATTTAGGAAGTTTTTTTTCAACTAAAATATCAACCTCTTCTCTTTTTAGTTTAGTTTAATTTAGGATGTTTTTTTTTTCAAGCCTTTGTTATTCAAGAGGCCTTGGGTCAACAACCCCCACTCTTCTTTTCATTGGTGTGCTATTCCTCACAAACCAATTTAAGATGCATATATGAATTGTTTTTTTAGAATTCTACAAATTGATTTAGCACATTGCAAAGTGTAAATTATGTTATTTAAGTTGTGAAACATTAATCTTCAAATATCCAATCAATATAAACATATTTATTCATGAATTTATTTCATGGTCTTATTATCTTGTTATGTTTAAATGCATCAACTTCAGTGAAGGGATGGTTAAAGAAATGGGTAACAATTTGTTTTTTTTTACTTTTTTTCATATGAGTTTTTATTTTTACTTTTATTAAAATGTATTTATTTTATGTTTTCATTAATTAGTTTAATGTTTATATTATATCATCAATGGATAAGTATATTAATTTGATATGAATAATGTTTAATTATATATTTTAGTTTTTGTTTCACACTCATCCATCTCCACAATTAGCTTGTGTTTAAAACTCATCCATCCTTACAAAACTAAGTGGCTAGCTGGGTTTATCTAGGTTGATCGAGTTCACTAACCACTTTACCTCTAGCTGTGCTAATTTAATATAAACCAATGTAAATTCATCTAGGTTCACCTGTCACTTTAAGTATGGCTATGCTAATTTAATATAAACTATTGTAAATTCATCTTAACTATTTTTTAACTGAAAAACTATATTTATTATGATAAAAAAACAAAATATAAAAATACATAACACGTATGTATGACATATAAGCCCTCTAAATACAAAATAATAGTCATCATTGCACTTACCCTAACCCATGAGAGACCATCACATCTCTTCAAAACATAAAACTCTTTGCAACAACATTTGACATAGAAAATATGTTAATAACACAAACAAGGGTATCTATCATACAAAGACAAAGATCAAATCCCTGCAAAGACAACATGATACTCGCTATTTTTTTGTTATCATGGCCCAACAACAATCTAGTTAGGCCAATAAGTTTATATATCTTAGAATTTTGGGGTGGAGTACCATTTATGTTTTTTTATCTACAAACGAGAATGAGACAAGTGTACTCTCCAATTGATTCTATGGGCGTAGTCCAAAATTAAATGATAATGAAACAAGTGTAATGTCCATATCCACATTGATTGTAAAAATTAAAATTAATATTTAATTATTAGATTATTAGATACAACTACGAGCTCAACTCGGTCCATTATTATATACAATTATTAGCTCAACTCAAATGATTCTAGAACTATTAGCTTAACTTCAACTCCAATCATAGTTATATTGGATAACTATTAGATTAACTCCAATGATTGTACAACTATTAGTTTAACTTCAACTCTAATCACTTAAGGCTTAGTCCAATTGCATTTGGCATCTAGGGGTAGAACTCCTATTAAAATCATTAAACTCCTAATAAACTCCTCCAAACTCCTAATAAACTCATGCATTTGGGCATATATATATTAGAATTTTGGGGTGGACTACCATCTATGTTTGTTCATCTACGATCAATGTTTTTTCATCTACTGAGCAGAATGATACAAGTTTAGTCTCCACATTGATTCTATGGGTGTTGTCCAAAATTCATAATTAATAATTTCAAAAAAATAAAAAATAGCTTAGTTACCTCAGATGTTTTTATTTGAGATTTGGGGTGGACTAAAGCCTATGTTTTTTTTATCTAAGGAAGTGGATGAGACAAGTGTAATGTAGAGATTGAAAGAGATTGATTTTATGGGAGTTTTTCAAAATTCAAAATAAACAATTAAGAGGATGAGACAAGTGTAATGTAGAGATTGAAAGAGATTAACTTGTAGCAACACAGTGATAACTCATAGTTCACGAATTGATAACCAACAATTCATGGGAGATAACTAGAAGAATGTGAGATAAAAAAGAAAAAGAAGATAAAAAATAACTCACACTTGATAAATGGATAACAAAAGAATGTCCGTGATAACATGTAGCCAGACATAGATAACTCACAATTAAACAGTTTGAAAAATAAAAAAATATTTTCGAGAAAAAACTATGGTATAACCTATTTGCCCGATGGTATGCACCAATCGGACTACTAGTCACGTCCGATCGGTGCGCGGCCGGTCGTCCGATCGGTGCATATCGTAGGTTCGAAAGTGAACTCCAAAAACTATTGCATGTAAAACCTCTACTATGATAGAGTAACAGGGCAAGCTTCTCCTCGAGCTCAACTCAGTCTGTCCAGTGCACACGTTCCTTGTATACGTGTTTCTTTTGGTGTTAATTGTAGAAACCAGTAGCAGTCCTATCGTTTGTGCGAGATCAATCAAAATTCTCAATCAATCAGTCGTGTCGAGTAGGTCTGTCTGACAGTCGCACAGTCTGTGCTTCCAACAGAGTTGAATATGTCATTTGTCTGAAGGGAGGGGTCACTTCAGTTATGCATCGAAGGTGGATGATGAAGATCTACAGGACAAATTGACAAGGTCCTCAAAGTCAATCAAATCAAATTGCGCAATTTTTTGTATGATGTGATGACACAGAGATCAGGAGAAATCGCCTCTAACTATTTGAATTGTGTATGGATTTTAATGAACGAACAATTGAATCTGGTGTCCGGTATAGTGCGTTTTGTATACAGGCGTCCGGCGCTCTTCAAAGTCTGTGCTCCTATTTCAATTGCTCGAGAAGCGCTTGTCGATGTCGATATGATGGAGGTACCTTTAGGGTAGTGATCTGTGAAAGTCTTACAACATTCTTCAGGGTCGAGGACACAAAAACTTCCCACTCATAGGAAGCCAAAGGGTAGTGATGCGACATTGGAGCAGATCTTCACAGGCGTGAGCAAAGCAAGGGTACGTTAATCGTTCAGACTACCAATATATTTGAATCAGTACGCTGCCAACCAGGCGAAAATGGCAAGAGTCGGAGACTGTTTCTTTGAAAATTATGTCACGTACTTCCAGCAACGTTTGGAAAGAGAAATTAAGAGCTGAAACGACGTTTGGAAAGAGAAATTAAACGATCAAACGAATTGTTTTATTACTGTTCAATGTTATGTTTTTTTTAAAGAACAATGTGTAGGTAGTAGTTGAAAAATGGAAACAAATACCAATCATCTTCCATCTTATTGGTTTCACCGTTCTGTTTTTTAAGACAATGGGTAGGTAGTAGCTGAAAAATGGGAACAAACATCAATCATCTTATAGTATATATCTATATTTAAAACAATGGGATAAATCTATATTTAAAACAATGGGTAGGTAGTAGTTGAAAAATGGGAAAAACATCAATCATCTTATAGTATATATCTATATATTTACAAGAACTCGAATAGGAAGCAGAATCAAATTTCTTATTTCTTTTTCAAGTTTTTGTATTCTAAACTCTGAATAGGTAGGAGAATCAAATTTCTTATTTTTTTCCAAGTTTTTTGTATTCTAAAAATGAGCAGTCCTTGATGTGTCATAAGTTAAGTTTTATGACCAAGCTACTAATATTACTTATCTAGTAGATCTTTAGCCCACACAAGTAAGCATTCAATATTTATTTAATTTAGAAGAGGTAGTCAAAAAAAGAAAAATGCTTAAAATAATATTGAAGAAACTGCCATATAATATAATTAATAAAAGATTATAATTATATTTGTTAATTTTAGTTTTTTAAGAATATTTTATTTAAAATAAACATTAAAATATTATTAAAAAAAATTAAATAAATAATTTATTTTATTTTATTTTTATTATAAATTGTCATTTGATACCACTCTTTACAATTTTTGCAATGAACATTTATAAATTCCAATCTATTTGCCAAAAGCCATTGCTCCCCTTTTACCAAGGCTTGGATAGAGGCTCTAATGTGTCATACATTAATCTTTATGTAATATTTTTAATGGAAGAAAATGTCACTCATTAATGACCTTTTTAAAATGTTTAGTATTTTTTTTAATAATATTTTTTTGTAATGTCTTTAAAATTTGAAAATAAATAAATTATTAGGGTGGTTATTTATTGTGTGAACTCGACATTAGCTTATCTTATGCAGAATGTGACTAACTTTGTTCACGGAACTGAATTGTTGTAAGTTGTTCTTACACTCTTCTAGATGTTTTCCTTGATGTGTTTATTAACGTAATTCTATGTTGTTGTTTTTACTTGACGTTACAGGGTTTACTTAGTTCATATTGAACTAATGCATCTCTTCATTGTTTTGTGTAGGTGCACTAGGTGACAGAAAACTCACTATAGCAGTTAAACAAAGACATACTGGCCATGCCCAACTACCTCACAGCTTTGGACGACAAACGAACCACGGTCCTAACGTAGCGACTCTTATTGCTATTGTTCGAATGCTTGTTTTACTCCTTGCTGGGTTTAATTATACCTATGTCTACACTGGTTACCATTATCACTTATTGTTCTAGGAACTTTATTTAGCTTCAAACCCGTGCTTAACATTTATATGGTTGAATTGTATTGTGAAAGCCTTTAAGATATTAGAACTTAGCCCTATGTAGATTATGGTTTTTATACAATATGATGGGGGTATGTTATAAACCATTCATGGAATATTACATATGCCATGAAACATGACTTTATCCTAAGTCCACGATGCCATTGATGGGGTTTATAATATGCATGGAATTCAGATGTCAAATCGCGATTTTGGGGTTTATGAACTATAGACTTGGGGTTCGAAATATACATTGTAGTGGACAAGGTGGCAAAGTAAATGCGCCTCGGGAGTTGAGGGTCTCAAGCCCTAAGCTTTGACTATCGTGGAGGCATGAGTCATTTGCACTTTCATTGGTGTTATAGCGGATTTCACCACTCTAGGTGAATCACACTTTGTATGGCCTTCCCCTGTCCCGCTGCAGACTTTTTAGACCCCATGGACCATATTTTATCCTTTGATGTTTCCTTGATCATCCCTAAAACTATATAAAAAATGATATACACGGCTTTTTCCCCGATAACTGCGTACATACGCGGGTTTGACTCCTATAACCGCGTACATCGGGATGTGTGCATAGTCCAAATCCTTTTGGAGTTTTCCTTGACATGGATCCGACTCATTCGACTCCTGGCCTTCCATATGCCTTGAGATCGCTCGGATTCGACCCTTCATTATCCCTTATGAAGCTATATAAGGAACCCCTTGGTACATTGAAGGCATATAGAGAGATTGAAAGTGATGAAACTATAGTCCATTGTTGCCAGAATTTATGCTTGAGTCTGCATCCCTTTGTCCCTTTGGAGCACTGTTGTGTTGTTCCCAAGCTTGCCTTTTGCTAGTGAGCTTGCTATCGTGAGATGGAAGATTGAGGTGGTGGAGGCCCAAGTGGGGGATTCAGTTTCTCCGGTTCGCAAACGTGCTGTCAGAGGTTGTATCTATCTTGTAATCTCTGATTTATATTAATAAAAACTATCTTTTCCTGTCCAATGATGTGTATTTGATTGAA
>LPNX010487328.1:118687-160847 GCA_001517045.1 Pseudotsuga menziesii
GTTGGGTGAGCTTTGTTCGGCTCTCTGGTCTATATCATGGTGTGAGGTCTGGTTTTGCGTCTACATGTTGAAGGTATGCCCTTCATTCTGGTTTTGCAGCACTTGTTTATTAGATGTTTCGGTTTGGAGGTTTGGGCATACTCCTCATCTTTCGTTGTCCTTTGTTTGCACGTTGCAAGGCCTTCTTTGCATGGGTCGTGGGTCTTCCAGGTGGCCGACGCATTACCCTTCATGGGTAAGCCCTGTTACAAACAAGCTTAAAACTTGTTCCTCTACATATGGGTGTTTTGGGCAGAGATTTAAGCTCATCGTTTGAATGTATGCATGGTTTCGTTTAAGGGTTGCAACTGTATATGGTCTATTTGTAAATAATGTAAAGCATCTAGAGATGCATATACAGTTTGGGGTTTTTGTTGTTTTTGGTGCCTTTGGGCCAAGACTATTATGACTCAGCTCTTGTAAATGATTATTGGGTTGATAGCATTTAATATTGTGACTGTGGTGATTTTACAAACTCTGTGTTTTGTTTTACTATTGGGTTTTGACAATGGTGACAGCGCCATTGCTTTCAATGGTGCATTGGCTTGAAAATGCGACTGTGTAATTTTATATATAATTTATAGTGGTGCATTCACTATTGTGTATATATCATGGTTATGATTCTTAGTTTGGAAATGTTTCGACTCTGTGTAAAATTATGTTTGTAATTTAAGTTCTTCATTTGGTTATTTTAGCAGAGTTGTTTGGCTTTAGAGTCGTGCCATTGCTGGAAATACCAGTCTTTCCATTTAAATAATGTAGCGACTGTGTAATATATGAGTGGAATGTTGATTTATGGTTATTCGTAGTCTTTATTTTCTTACCTGTGTATTTAATTGGAAATGGCTGGGACTGTGGGGTTTAACACTATGAAATGAATGTCGTTGCTATGCTTAGCGTAGACGGGGGATTAATTTATGGTTTATGTTAATGGATTAATGTTTTGTATAATGTTTGTGAGCCATGAAATGGATACATTGTATAAATTGGGGTTTTGATTTCTATGTGTAGAAATATTGAAATGCTTTCCCGCATGTAAATTTCATTGGTATTTGGGGTATGGAAATGTTAACAGGGAAACGGTTTCGATCTGTGGTTTTTTGGTGGCTAGAGTATGGATTCGTTGACATGGCAACAAAACCAATCTATGGTTAATTCTGATTGTACTTATATGTTTATTAGCGTAGACCGCGTGGAAATAAAATGCAAGCTATTACAGTCACTGATAACTCTGCTAGGGAATCCCACAGCATTCGATGTTGGTCATACTTTTAAAGTATTATGGGTTTGTAAGTTGTGATTTTCGCAGGATTCGATCCTAGGCTACGATGGCTATAAATGGTGTGTGTGGCTGAGGTTTTGGTTTGGCATGTATGCCAACAGGATATTGTGTAACCTCTTGGTTGATGCGATATATATGTTTAAGTGTTTTATAATTAAGTTAGGGTTGATTTATTATGTTGAATTAGGCTTGAGAGATATGGTTTTGATAATGGATCTTTATGTTAGGTTGTATAGTATATAATGTGGTTATGAAGAAAGAGGCACTCGTGCCTATAGATCTTAGAGGTCTCGATAGCTTAGCTTGATATTTGATATAGTTGTTTATAATCTGTAAATGATTTGGCTATAGTTCTATTTAATAATATTTTATTTTAAAGTGTTATCTATGTATATTTATGTTATAATATTCTGCTTAGAGATTAGACTAATACTATAGATAATAGTTGGTTTATTTATATTTAATATAATCCTGTTGGAAATATGAAATCTGTCAGTAGAGATAACATATATAGGCTATGTTTTTAAATAGTACTAGGTTTTGGAATTGAATTTAAAGGCAGGAAATGAATTTCAAAAATGAACTAGGAAACAAAACCCTTAATCAGTAGATAGGAAATAAATTGCAGAAATGAACTAGAAAAACAAAACCCTCATGTAGATAACACTAATGGTGCTTAGTTCATCCTGAATAAAATATATTAGAATAGCCAGGTGAATAGATAAACAAATATCCTAACCTTTGGTAAAATAAATATATATGTTAATAAACCATGAGTTTAACCTACAATTGAAGAAATAAGTAATGCAGGAAATATAACATAGTTATAGCAGATGATTATTAGATATTCATTCAGAATTCAATCTACTCTTTTAACAATAAAAACTTTGTAGTTTACATGGGGAAATTCAAGAACCTCATACCTGTAAGATGAAGTTGTTTCAATGGCTGAAAACTTGCACACTCAAATATCGAGCATTAACAAATTCATAGACAAATCTTACCTCTATTTAGATAGCCGATTAACTTGGGAACTACCACGCTCCACCCAACCATGACCCATAACCATTCTTCGTTTCAATACGGATCCCCCTGAGCTGGTTCCAAGATGCAAGTAGCTTAGAGCTCCTAAGGTAAGGCTTCCCTATCTCAGATACCAGGTTCTAAATCAATTCTCCTTCTTCCTCTTAGAATTGTTCTCCAAAAACTCTCTTGAGAATAATCAGGTAGGATTATGGAATAATCAAAAGATAGAAGATCCCCAAGCCTCTCTTTTTCTTGGGTTTTTATAGGCAAACGTTTTAGTCAAAGGGGCAGTTAAATCAAGACTAATTTGATTTCTTGATTTAACCCTTTTTATTTAATTTAGGTACTTTTAATATTTAACTTTCATTAGTAATAATAATAATAATATATGGAGCCTTTCTTTATTTCTAATAGCTATTAGTATTATTACTATGCTTACCCTTTATACATATAATGTACAAATTATATATATATATATATATATATATATATATCATTTGTTAACATTTTGTCCTTAGGCATCATATAACATGATCCCTAAACATATGACACTTTATTTAATAAGGCCTTCAGGTAGGGCTTAGGTCAACTAGGTTAGGAAACTCTAAACCTCCTTGCATGTTGGATTCCCTCGTATAACATGGTAGTTCTTTAGTACTTGATGAGATACAAAATTTCAAAATTTCATTTAATCACTTAAGAATAAGTAAGATGAGATCAATTTTTTACTCAAGTCATTTTCACTCGACATAATTAATTCTTTTTTAGTAACTCCTAGGGCTTATCCAGAGCCCATACTCAACGCTAAAAATAGGGAGTTACAAACTTAGTGCAATTCCAGAGCTCCTTGCTTAACACTAATGCTAGGATGTACTTGTAGGATACACCTAGGGATACAATGGCCAAGAATCCGTTGTTCTAGAGCTTATGCTCAACATCAACTTGGAAGGCTCCAGGGCTTATGCCCAACACTTCCAATTTTATCTTTTCATTTGCTCCATAGATTCATGCTCAACACAAAGGTGTTCATAACTCATGTGTTCTAGAGCTTCTCGCTCAACACAAATATAAACACTCATGTTCTCTAGAGCTTCTCGCTCAACACAAACATCAAATACTCATGTGCTCTAGAGCTCCTCACTCAACAAAAATATAAAAACTCTTGTGCTCCAAAGCTTCTCGCTCAACACAAACATCAAATACTGATGTGCTCCAGAGCTCCTTGCTTAACACAAAACATCTTATTAATTATGTGCTTCACGGTCCACGCCCAACACATGAAATCATATATAAAACATATGTAATTGGCTTACGCCCAATAAATCAAACAAATCATCATGTTCATATGCAGTGGGGTCCTAGACCCAATATACCAACTAAACATCAAAGTAACATCATAACCAATGGGGCTTATGCCTATAAGTGTTAGGTCAAAATTTGGGATATTACATTATTATTATTATTTAAAATTTTTCTTAATTTAAATAGATTAAAACTTACTTTTTTAAATATTTTTTTTCTCAAAAAATTATAGTTATTTTTAAAATAGATTTTAATATTGTTTATAAAATTGTAACATCTCCAAATTTTTGAAAAAAAAAATCATTCCATGTAAAAATTTAATTTTACTAGAAATATAAATCCAAGAGATGTTATAATTTACTCTATTTGAGTTGTGACAATAACTCAGAAGTGACCTAAATTGACTGCAAAAAGAATATGTTTGATTTCTTCTAAGACATGCCCTTCCATGACATTACTTTTCTACATAAACATTAGTCAATATGTATATGTTGTAAAACTTCTTATATTCTTTTATCAGTTAAGAAAATTGTTGTAGCACTACTTGTTGTTCTAACGGCTAGGAAGGGAAGGTTCTTAGGTCTTACTTAGCCACTACGACTAATGCAGAAGCCTTTTTTTCATGTGAAGGTGGAGGTGGCTAAGCTTAAATATTTCTACCTAAAGTGACAAAGTCCTAACCAACCTAACTCCTTAGCAAAGCCTATGATACTAAGGGTCATAACTATGTTATATCAAAAAACTATAAAATAACCTATCCACTAGCAACTCGTGAGACTATGTAAAAAGTGGGTCACCAAGGAGGATTCTAAGTTACCTAAACAAAAAACATTACAACGTATAAATACTTTATATTAAAGAAAGGGTTATCCATACTATGCAACCATGAGTATTGATGTGAAAATACATGGTTTTAAAGGATATACCACGTAAGACATGTGGGGGTCTTTATTGCTCCAATTGTTGGCAGTTGAACTTGAAGAAACACCCTAAGGGTTTAATGTCATTTTGCAACATGTGGGGACTTGTCCTAAAATCTTTGTCTTTGTTAGTTTTCGCTCAATGGAGCTCTGCTAGTTTTCTATTTGCGTGGTTTCAAGGTGGAGTAGTCGAGTGGCTTGGCCCTCAACACTCTTCCTCTATGTCTACACACACATAAACCCTTCTGGTGGAATTCATTTCCACAAACTCATAGATACAGGTAATATTTGTTTTTTTTTTGTTTGCAAGATTTGTAATTACGTTTTCATGTAGTTTTAATAGTTTTATGAAATGTACTTTGACCCCTGTGGTGGTGATGTACAGGAGACTTATAGATGGTTCTATGCAAGCATGGTTGGGTTGGTCATTGTGTTGGAAGAATCTCTAGTCCGGGTAAGGCTTATTACCTTTCCTTTCATTGTTGTTCTAGCTTGTGACATCATGGACTATACTGCGTTTTCCATTGAAAAAATTGAGGTTCCACTTACGTTTTTGACAATGGGTATGAGAGTGATAAGTTTTTCTTGTGGTTGTAAGGTCTTTTTACAGTTCGAAAAGATGAGGAACTCCTTTTGACTATGGAGTCGAGGTGACTGTAAATATGGAAGCTTATGCAGTGTTAATTTCTTATTTTGAAGTTTGAAATACTATCATGTGATAGTCTATAATTTATCTATTTGTTCTTTAAAGGAACCCTGTGAGGGTTTTCATGAATGTATAACTTATAAGTTTCTTAATTCTATAGTTTTGTTGTTTTGTAAAACTAGAATGCGGTCGTGATGCATTCACTCTATCATACTTGTGTTTGGAAAAGGGTCGTAGGCCATTGTCAATGATAAATATTGTTTATTTAAATTCAAGCAATGGTTTGATAGTTTTTTTAAAGAACCATGAGGGGTTTACATCTATTTTAATTTTACAGTTCATCTTTTTTGTAACACTATGTTATGGCCGTGAGGCCTTTATCCTGTTGCATTCATTTTTGGAAAGGGCCATAGAGCCACAATCATTAAACTATTATTGTTTATCTTTTTATGAAACATATTTTGAAAGTAGCCCGTGAGGCTTTGATATTTGCAGTCGTGAATACTATTTTTACCTTACAGTGTTATTTCTTTAATGAGATAGTTAGCAGGCCACACAAACCTTGGAAAATCTTGTAAGGGATATTTTAAATATTCTTAGGTCATGAAGCCTCTATTTTATATTCTATTTTAAGTATATAGTTTAGTTATGTTGGTTTTGTAGTTCTTTGGTTTGTTCTTATAAAACTGAAAGATGGTCGTGAGGCTTTTACTCCATCACAAACGTTTAAGAGAAGGTTGTAGGGCCACTGCCAAAATATTTAAGTTTTTCTTAGTAGATAATACTGATTCTAAAATAAAATTAAGCTCTAAGGTTATGTGTAATTTTATTCTATAAGTAATTATATTGTAGATGAAAATACCAATTTAGCTTACAGCTTGTAACTAGTGTTGTTTCCTGTCGTTAATCACGATTTGGTATTCAATATTAAGGGTTTTCTTAAAAGACTAGTCATATTGTCTCCATAAAATAATTATGTGGAAAGAATCCTTAATCGAGAACGATATGTAAACTAGCCTAGTTATTATTTTAATTTGAAGTTTTTGTTTAACTTAACTATATCCAGGTTTTAGATTAAGAGGCCAAAAATCAACACTAAAAACATGCATAGAAAATATAAGCAATAAGTGTGTAGGAATTGGTCTCGAACATTGTGGTTTACATAGAAGTTCCATTTTGAAGATTTTTTTTAAGTTAATTTCCGTAAGATTTTAACAAGTGCATAAACGTATATACTATGTATCTTCTCTATTACAAAATTCAAACTAGGGATAAGGTTTTGAAAGAGATCTATTTCGTTTAATTAAAGAAACTATATAAATAGATTCAAAACTCTCTAAGAGTTTTATCCTTATTATTATTTATCATTTTTACATATAATTACTTATAAATATCTTTAATTAGATGTACATTTTATAATAACCTCTGTAATAGGTTTTTATAGGGTTTTCACTAATTTCTCTGAAAGTAGAAGTTATTTCCACTAATGCTAACAATATAGTAGATTAAGGTACATAGGAGAAACATCATTTAAGCTAAGAATTTACTTAATAGGAAAACTAGACCAGTGAATGAAACCTTAACTTTGAATAAACTGAAATGTAGTTTTCTTCTATGGGAACAACTTCCAAAAAAACTTTCAGATAAAGAGTTAAGAACATATCAATTTATCTAGCTTATAGCTATCGAGCATACTTCCAATTAAAAAGTACATACTTAGAAAATCACAACAAATAATAACAATTAGAACCTGGATAATGTGGAGAAGGGGACAAACACCCAAAGGAGAATGTTCCACCCAACCTTCTCCTGAAGTATCCAAGATTTATTGCTTAAGACCCTTGATCTTGTTCACTGAACCACTAGGAGAAAGATCACTGGATATTATCCCACACAACAACTTGCTACCACATAGCTCACAGTAGCAGACTTAGCAGAATGAGTTGTGAGCCTCCTTCTCAATTTGATGGTATTTATAAGATTTCCTAGGTCCTTGGGTTAGTTTTTGGAACTAAATGAGCCATGATATCACTTCCCCCTCTCATGGAACATGACCACAATTTTAGGGATTATGCTTCCTACAAGAGCTAGAAAGTGAAATGATAGTGCTACCACTTGTCAACCAACCTTGTACAGCTGCTCATTCCTCCTAGTGGGTCAGTGAACACTCATTCAACGGTCTCCCTTGGATAGGTGTCTCTTCTAATTAATTATTAAAATAAATAATTCTTCAATTGCAGTCATCCTTGACCAACTTGGTCATAAAATTTTACAATAAAATTAACATAATGTTTTCTGAAATAAATAATAAATATTTATTTTTCAGTTCTAGGTGTGTTACAAACACCCCCCCTTAAGTTCAACATCGTCCTCATTGTTGCTTAATTTTACTGAGTATTATTGGAACAGAGCTGGATATGCCACTCGCATATCGCTCTCCAATTCCCAGTTTGCTTCATCTGGACTGAGGTGTTTCCATTGCACCTTTACATGTCCAATTGTGCGATTCCAAAGGAAAATCCCCCCCTTGTCGATAATATAGTCTAGTTCCACCTAAAATCTCCTTCGAGTTCTACATGAATTACATTCCAGTTGATCACATGAGTTGCATCGTGTACATACTTTTTCAAATTAGAAATATGTGAGACATTATGTATTCTAAGATTAGGTGGAAAAAGTAACTGGTATGCCACTGACCCCTCTCTTGCTAATATTTCGAATGGTACATGATACTTGGGTGATAATTTATCACAACTCCCTAATTTAAATGAGATCTTTCTGGGTTTTACCTTAACAGATACATGCTCACCTACTCGAAATTATTTCGGAGTTCTTTTAAGGTCAACCTAACTCTTTTGTTTGTCCTCAGCAGTTTTCAAATTGATTTGTACCCGTTTCACTGTTAGTTCTAGTTATTTTAACAAGTGAGGTCCTAACATCAATATGTCAATTGGATTACTCAAAGTAATAGGAGTGTTACATTTTCTACCATATAATATTTCAAAAGGACTAAGATTTCCTAAAGCTTGATAATGATTATTATACACAAATTCAACTAAGTGCAAATAATCTTCCCACTTCTGAGGATAGTCTCTAACATACATTCGTAACATATCTTCTTGTACTTCTGTTATCACTCCAGGAAACTCGTCTAGGTTACAGCTCGAGGATGCCTAGTAACTTACAATGTTTTTGGGGTTTTCTAATATGGATCAAGTTAGGTGACCTATATGACCTTCCACTCTCAAGACATGCATGAAACTCAATCAAGTACAAGGCTTTTAGTGACCACTATTCAGAGGTTGACAATAAGGTGCAGGGATGGAGAACTCATTAGGCTGGAAGATTTACACACAAAATAGATGCATATAAATGGATAAATCATGATAAGGATGGTACTTATAATTCAAATCACATCAACATGCCAATAGGGTGACAACTATTAGTCATTAATTAACTTGAATATATCTTGAATAACACATTCAAGCATATGCATAGAAAAGACAAAAATGGAAGCTGAACAAATGATAGCAAAAGACCTTATATTAAATCATGAGCAAAATGAGAAGCTGACAATAGTATGGTCTACAAGTCCCCAAAGTCGAACCCTTTCAATAAAATAAGTCTTAGGATTTATAGCCTTTATAAAATACTCAGATTCTGAAAACTTGGATCTGTTTTAACAAAAATAAACAAAATAATTATTTTTGCAAATTAGGTTAAAAAACACTAATTAACTACTTGTCTAACTAATTGTAGAATTAGTTCACTGTATGAACCTTCAGATAACTAAGGTAATTGATGGAAATCACTGCCACTGGCCCTCTGCTGGTTAAGTCACTGTTTTCTTTTGACAGCTAGGTGTTGGTGACCTTTTCTGTTGTTATGTCATAGTAAAATTGAAATAGACCTTTCCTAATGCTTCCGCGTCCTTCATATTCAAAATTTGTCCCTGAGCCATCTATATTTGCCCAAACCTGGTCCTGCATGCCAAAATTTACTTTTAAGCCTCTGTTTGCTTTCAGTGGTTAAGAGGCCAGACTATTGGAATCGTTAGCTACCGAAAGCAGTTCTTTCAGCAGCTAATGAACTCCCCAGCATCTGCCTAAGCCAGCGAAAGCCCTGTTTTCCAAAAATTCTTAGGTTTCTTCCAAAAATGTTCTTTTAGGTCTGTCTGCTCAGCTTTTTTCTTTAGCAGGCTCTGCTAGGAGGATTAATAGTAGCCTGGCTTGTTTATGGAGGCTAAAGGCTAACTACAACTTTATCTAGGGTTTCCAACATGGTGTGGCTGCTAGGGTTTTCCTTGGCCTCCTTCAGCTGCAGTCTTTGGAGCCTAATAATCCTATACAATCTAGTATTTTCTTTTAGGTACCTTGTATTTAGTCTTTTTAAGAAAATATATCTTTCTCTCTGTTCTAGGTAAGACCTATGGTCAATGCAGCATTATTTTTCTTTATTTCCCTTTCCAAAATCTCCATCTCATACACTTTCCTCAGCAATTGATTTATCCTTTGAGTTTTGGGCTTGTTGGAGGAAGCCTTCTCTACTGGTTCCTCTTGCTCTTTTGGTGTAGAGGATGACAGTTCTTTAGTCACTGCTACAATCTACAGAGCTAGGTCTGCACCTTCCTCTTTCTCCTCTTTAGAATTTGAGTAGGGCAGGTTTAGAATGTTCTCACTGTGTGCTGCAACTTCCTGGTCCTTCTCACTGAAATCCAAGTTCCTTTTTACCTTCTTGGATTTGGAAGAGGAAGGAGGCTATTCTGCTGCTATTGGGGATATATCCCTTCTCTTTCTTCTCCCACTCCTTGGTGTGCTGGAATTTTTGGCAGGAGGCTTCCCCTTCTCTTATGGCTGAAGGCCTATCTCAAATCCATTCCAAAACAAGAAATAAGGCCATGCCATATTCGTCCTTTTCAGCAACTCTTGGATCAACAGTTAGATAAGGCCATGGTGAGACAGTCTACCAACAATCTTAGTTGGCTATGCCTTCACTTGGTATGCCATCTTTCCCAAACTTCTATGTAAGTAAAAGGGCAAATTTAGTGGGATTTTACCTGTGAAGTGGTTCATTAACTTGAAATGGTAGATCATGGCTCGTTTTATATATTCCTTCACATGTTATGTAGACCACAATGGCCTTCAACAGTTTCTTCCACCTCTCTTCTAACAAGGATCATGGCACACTCTTCTTCCACACCACTCCTCTATGATCAGGCTTTAGGTAAGACCTGAACTCTACATATTTTGGTATAGTGGTTTTGAACCATTTTTCTCCTGTGCTAGGGAGTTCAGTCACTTTAGTGATTAGGGTTTCATCTATGTGAAATTCCTCTTTTCCTATGAGTTCCTTAGAGCCATCAAATGAGAGGGAAAAGGCCACAGCCACCTGCTGATGAGAACCTTGTATCTTCTCACAAAACCTGTAGCATCCAACATCCTGGAAAATTTTACAGACCTCTGTATGTGCTTCCAAATAGCTAATATCTCCCAAATCCTGCCTGAGAGCAGGTCGTCCCTTCTTGATCTTACTAAATGCCACCCCTGGGTACCTGCAAAAATAGTCTTAAGTTCTGTATGACCGTGTGTTAGCAGGCTGCTTCTCAGAGTTGGCTTTCTGGTGGAGAGAAATGCTAAGATTGAAAGTGAAATGTACTGGAGTTTTTGCACTAATTATGATGGTTTTTGATGTCATGATGGATGCTGAGGTCATAAGGTGATGGCTATAGTTGATCTTCTCGATTTTCCTTTCCCAACAATCATATTTCAAATCAATCTGGATACTCGGTGAGATTTTCTACTATTCTTTTGGACAGGTGGAAGAAAAATGAAGGTTTCAAATCCTATCAGTCCTTTATCAGTTTTATAATGACCTCCTTCATTTATTTCCACACGCATTTATGCAGGCTCACATCCTTTCGGTTGTTTCTCACGCCCTTCACTAATCGTTTATCTTTCTGACAGGGTTTGATTTGACCGCTTTCTAACTGTTTCCACATTTTACCTTTTCGGTGGTTAAAATCCTTTGGGAGTTTGTCTACTAGCCTCCAAAATGATGGCTAATGAAATGATATCCCTTTCGCCTAAGCCACCGAAACCGTTTTGTTAGTGTCATGGTGAAACCCAACTTTTGACAGATAGTGGCCTTGCCAAATATTCCTTTTAACCACTGAAAACCCATCCTTTTGGTGGCTAATGAAATGTCAGAGCTTTCTCCTAAGCCATAGAAAGCGCTTTTTCCCCAACGCGTTTTCGCCTGCTTTCAGTGGTTAAAGCATGTCTTCAACTGTTTGCTAAGTTGCCGAAAGCATCACCTTTCGGTGGCTAATGAGATGTATGAAGTCTCTCCTAAGCCACCAAAAGTGCCTTTACCCATGTCACTTTCTGTATGCTTTCGGTGGCTAACACCCTCCTTGGTATTTTCCCTAAGCTATCGAAAGCAACTCTTTTCTGTGGCTAATGAGTCATTTGGAGTCTCGCCTAAGCCACCAAAAGTGTTTTTTTCATTTTACTTGCTCATGCTCTCTTTCAGTGGTTTAATTTTATTTTGTGTTAAGCCATTAACTTCCAAAACATAGTCTCTCAGTGGCTAATGAGCTATTAAGAACCTCGCCTAAGCCACCGAAAGCTATAAATTCCAAGTTTTTCAACCATATAAAAAATAGAGACCTTCAATTTGTTAGTCATCCTCAGATATTTCATTAAATGAATCAAATTCTTCATACTATCAAAATAAATTTATTTTGGGAGATAACATCTGGTTCCTACTTGGGGATGGGAACCTTCCAGTGAGGTCTCAAGAATCCCAAACCAAAATGCCTTTCCCTGAAAACAAATAAAAACTTAACACTATCATTTACTATTCCATTGGGTATGGAGTTTATTCTATAAGTAAAAACAACCTACTAACTACTAATTTACAATGACAAGGCCTCAAAGCCTCAAATAAAGTAAAGTTTCAGAAACTGCCCATTCACCAAGCCATCAAACACCTCTTCTCCTTCCAGATTCTGCAATTTGAAGGTGTTATTCTTATGTACATGAGCTATCACAAAAGGGCCAATCCACAAAGAATCAAACTTTCCATGTTTACCCTTGTCTTGTCTAACATCATCCCACTTGAGGACCCAATCTCCAACCTGAAAGTTGTCTACTTTTGCCCTTTTGTCAAACCTGACCTTTATCCTCTATTGATGGGCTTTTGATTTTCCTATCACTTGTTCCTTGACTTGCTACCACTCCACCAAATCCATCATCCTCCTCACCATATCATTTGGTTCATCTTCCTCTTCTCAAAAGAATTTTTCCATTGGCAGAATGGGTTGAATTGGAAAAATGGCGTCAGTACCATAAACTATCTTGAATGGAGAAGTTTGTATAGATCTTTTGTCTGTTACCCTTTCAGCCCATAAAGAAAACTTAAGCTTAGAATCCCAGCTCTTCTAATTTGTCTCCAGTAGTTTTCTGATGATCCTGACTAGGCTTTTGTTGGATGACTCAGCCAGGCCATTCCCTTGAGGATAATAGGATGTGGAATGCACCAGCTGAATTCCCATTGATTCACACATTCTCACTAATGCCCCAGCTTTGAAATTTGGTGCATTATTAGTTACTAACCTTACTGGGAAGCCAAACCTGCTAAAGTTATTCTCATATAAAAATCTCATGATGACCTGATGAGTGGAATTCCTGGTGGGCACTGCCTCTATCCACTTAGTAAAGTAGTCTGTGGCTACTAGGATCCATTTATGCTACCCACTAGAAGATGGATTTATTTCACCTATGAAATCCAGACCCCATTGCTGAAAAGGCCCATTCACCACAATAGGCCTAAGGGGCAAGGATTTGAGCTGCTGCTTCCCTATAAATACTTGGCACTGGTCACAAGCCCTTACAAAAGTACATACATCAGCAAAAAGGACTGGCCAATAGTATCCTTCCCTTAGGATCTGGTGTCCTATGGTCTTCCAATAATGGTGGGCCCCACATGTGTTGGAGTGAAAGTGGTGCATTACCTAATCTAATTCTTCCTTATCCAGACATCTCAATAAAACTCCAGGTAGATCTTTCTAGTACAACAGTTTGTCAACTATGCAAAACTTAACAGAATTTAATTTAAGAGCTCGTGCTTGATTAGGAGTGAGATCAGGAGGAACTTCTAATTTATGCAAAAAAAGAATAATACCTGAGTACCACTCACATGAAGACAGGTTTTTATCCACTGGTGGAATTTCATTCTGATCTTGATCTACTTCTGCTGCTACCATAGTTTGCACTTTTGCTGATTTGACACAAGTGAAGTTTATCCCATTAGTTCACAGTTTTCTTTAGCCATGAGTTTGGCCAGACCTAGTCCCTTTACTAGCTTAGTGGGCTTTACCTCTATATCAAACGCAATGAGCTTGGAAATCCACTTAGCTCTCTTTCCATCAATGTCAGGCTGAGTCAAAACATCCTTCATAGCAGCTGAAGGGACATATGCAAGGAATTTTTCATGGAGAATGTAAAATTTGAAAGTCTTCAATGACTTTATGAGAGCATAAGCCTATTTCTCAATTGGATCATACTTCAGCTCAACATCTCAAAAGGTTTTGCTGAAGAATGCAATTGGATGATCAAGACCCTTGTCATCTTTTTGTAACAGCACAACTGCCACTGTGTCATAGGATGCAAAAGAGAAGATATAAAAACTCTTGGTATAGTTAAGACTAATCAGGGTTGGGGCCTCCATGATAGCCTTCTTGATGTCTTCAAAAGAGGTTCTTTCCTGGTCAGTACCTTTTATTTCTGCATCCGTTTTCAGCATGGTTGTTATGTGCTTTACTAGCTCGAAGAAATCAGGAATGAACCTCCTGACAAAGTTTATCTTACCCAAAAAGGACTGAATGTCCCTTCTTGACCTCAGTATGGATAGCTTCTGGATTGCTTCCACCCTTACTAGATCAATATTTACACCTTCAGTTGAGACTATGTGACCTAGGAGTTTCCCTTCACTGAGTGCAAACTAGGACTTCTTAGGATTGAGTGATATTCCATACCTTCTGCACTTTAGAAATACCTTCCTCAAATGCTGCAAATGGTCATGATGGTTGTGAGAGTAAATAGTTAGGTCATCCAAGTATATAAGCACAAATTTATCTTTCAACCCAACAAAAGATAGGCCCATGGCACTCTGAAAAGTAGCCCTAGCATTCATCAGCCCAAATAGCATTTTAGCAAACATGAAAGTGCCCTAGGGGGTAGTAAAAGCAGTCTTCTCTTGGTCATCAGGGTGCACAATAGCTTGGTTGTATCCGAAGAATCCATCCATAAATGACATAACCCTAGCCCTTGAGACTCTTTGCAATAGGTGTTCCATCTTGGGCAGTGGATAGTTGTCTTTTCTGGAACATTTATTCAGGTTTCTAAAATCCACACACAACCTAATTTCCCCATTCTTCTTCCTTACCACCACTAGGTTTGCAATCCACTTGGAATACCTGAGGGGGATTATGATTTTGGCTTTGAGGAGCTTATGTATTTCTTTTTCAATTATAGGTAGTAGGAGAGGACTGATGGATCTCAGCTTATGCTTGAAAGGGATGGTGTCTTTCTCCAAAGGAATCCTGTTCTAGATGATATTGGTGTCATAGGTTTTCAGGTCACTATACTCCTAGGAAAAAATATCAGCAAATTATTTTATCAGTATGAAAAATTTGGACCTCTGATCAGTAGTCAACTCAGTGGATAGATTTATCATTTTTGGATTTATTTGGCTACCTATGGTTTTCTCTTGGACAGCAGGGTCTTGCTCCTTTTTGGTAGGCTTGAAAGGGATGTCATTATGATCAAAACGCTCTTCTGGAGGTACTAGACCCAGAGGTATATAACTACTGGGTAATTGGACAATGTTCTGATCAACCACTTTATCTTTCAACTTGAGCTGTTTGTATTCCTCCATGTTTAGTTTTTCTTGATCTATATGTATATCAGAGAATTCATCTACTAGGTGAAGGAATTTGCTAAGCTCATCATCATTCTCAAACACCTTCCAAAATTTGATATTATCTGGAAGGGAAGGTTTGTACTTAACCTGAACATCATAGCTAAGATTAGGAGGTAAAGGAGGAACAAACAAACTTGCTGAGACAGCCATGGAATCAGCCAGGTGATTCAAAGCCCTAGGTATATATGATAGTTCAAAAAATAGAAAGGAGTCTTTGAGTTTCCATACCTCGTCCTTGTACACCTTTAGTCTGACATTTTTTTTCTGACAAGTGTTGTTGACCTACTATATAATAAGTTCTGCATCCCCAAAAATTCTCATGCACATGATCCCCATCTCCTTGGCAACTTTAACTCCTAGCAGCAAGGCTTCATATTCTGCTATATTGTTAGTGGCTTTAAAATCAAGCTTATAAGATAGATGAATATTTTCCTTGGATGGAGAGATCAATACTACACCTACCCCTGCTGAGCTTTGAGTGCTAGGTCCATCAAAATACATGTTCCAGACTGTTGTGGTCACTTCTTTGGGCTACTGGCAGGTGGGCTTAGTGAGCTGGACTGATTTTTGTTGAGAATCATCTATTTGTAGAATGCATGATCCAAAATCTGTGTCTACTGTGTAGATGGGGTGATTCACTGAATTTCTCTCATTGATTATGATGTAGGCAAGCTGGTTCTCCCTGTAAAGCCTCTTGGTCTCCCCTCCAAACATTGGGATGGTAGCATATGTAAGGTCCATCTGAAGGGTGCCACCTAGCTGTTTAATCCATGATCGAGACAGTAAGAGACCAAACTTGGGAGGGGTATCAGCCACTACAATGTCCATCATGATGCTTTTTGAAGGTAGCTGAGTTAGGTTCACTACAAGTTCTTTGATGAGGCCCAAGCACTTGACCTTTCTAGAGTCAAAAGATAATAAATCATGGTAGGGCTTGGTAATGCTGAGACCAAGCTCATCCATCACGTCCTTTGGCATTAGGTGATGGGAAGCTCCTGAATCCAACAAACAGTTATGAAGGACTTTATCATGGATATTCAGGGATATATAGAAAGTTGGGCATCAGTCCTTCAGGTCTTCAATCATGGGGCCTAGGGTTACAATAGGTTTGTCATCTTGAATATTTACAAACTCAGTATCAATATGCACCTTTGGTTGAAGAGAATTCAGAATGGAACATTTGAATGCATCATTTTTCATTAGCTCAATTAATGGGAAAGGGATCTTCAATTTCTAAATCTTTGACTCAAGGTTGAAAGAATAATGCTGCCTATCAAGAAACCTTACCTCATGTACTAGAGCTTTGAGTTGGACATGGTCAGGGCTTGATGAAGGTGCTGGTTTTTGTAATGATTTGGAAATGACAACCACTTTCTTTGGTAAAACAGTAGCCTTTTTAGCTGGTGCAATAGGTTGTTTGATAGGTACAACATTCTTCTTAAGAGGAGAAACCAACCTAGACCTCAAATTGTACCCTCCCCAACCATCATCCTGATATACAACTTCTTCACTGATTTGCTCATCAATTAGGGCTTCCTCATATTTTGCTTGTGTCAGAAAAGAATAGTCCACCTCATCCTCCATGCAATGGATGTTGTCTTCAGCTTCTCCTTCTTATTTAGTGAATTCTGGCTCTTCTCCTAATACAACATTCTGAAATGGATCTCTTATTCTCTGATATTCCCCTTGATTCCTTTCCCTTCTGAGAATATGAACTGGGGGGTTTCCTCTTCTGTAAGGGAAAAAATTACGGATTGAGGGAGCAAAATCACTTGGCCCTTTACCTCTCACAAGAATCTGTCCTCGGTCCTTCAGCTTAGACATTTCAGCAGTCAGGTTATCTAATAGTTTGGTCATTTTGTCAATCTTTTTCTCTGATGAAGAAGCCCCAATAGGGTCTGTTGGCTGCTTCTTCCTGTCTATCTTTCCTTTGACCTTCTGAGATGCCACAATGTTTGATTCTACCTCTAGGGAAACATCCTGCATGAGTGATAAGGAGGAAGACCTCCTTTCTTTGAGAAGCAGGCATAAATCAGAGTCAAAGGCATTTGCATAAGTTATCCTAGATGAGGTATCATTGGGCTTGATTTCAGTGGGGATCTTGCTATACATATTGTTGAACCTCTTGGTGAAGTTGGAGACAGACTCCCCATTCTCTCTTTTCAAGTTGCTGAACTATGTGATATAATAGAGGTGGTCTCTCCTCTCTCCCTAATGTTTTAGCAAGATGTCATCTAAGGCTTCAATGCCTACCACTGACCCAGCAGGAAGTTCTTTGAACCATTTCCTAGCTTGACCATCTAGGCTTTGTACGAAAACTCTAGTCCACACATCTTCCTATTCTATGTTAATGTTCTCAGCATAACTGTAAAATACCTCTAGATGTTCTTCAGCTGTGAAATATCCCTCTCTTGTGAACTTAGGCATGTACTTGAGATAATCTCCAGTGGGCATGGTAGAGAGAGGGTTAGGAAAATTTAGGGGGGCATACTTAGCTACCAGGATCCTTTCCATTTTGGTCAAGTGAGGGGCATCCATATTGGAAATGGGTATGGGAAGGGTAGAGGAAGGTAGTACTGATGTAGCTAGTAGCTGAGAAGGTGGTGGTGGTAAACTTATCCCAATGGAGTCACCAGGGATTGGATCTTCACAAGCAGTAGCGCTTGAAGATGCCCAAACCCTAGAATTTTATGATGTATTTATAAATTCCTGAGAATTAAGTGTTTCATCAAAAGAAATAATAGCAGAAATATTTCTTGAAATACCTGATGTAGCTTCCTTTGCAGCACTACTGGTTTTCCTTAGTGAAGCCCTAGCTCTTCTCAGAATCTTTTCTGGATCTGAAACTAGTGTTACTGGTGGCCCCTGAGGGTTTTCTCTAGTACTTGGTGTTCTTGAAGCCACCTTATTTCAATAGAGTCACCAGATATATGATTACAACTAGAATAATGTCTAATCTTTGTCTATCATTAAAGCAAGGATCTATGTCGTCTCCCAGGGAAGCTAAGCTTCAGTCTTTTCTCCCCGGCAACGATGCCAATTTGTTATCACTTGAGGAAACTCCTCTAGGTTGTAGCTCTAGGATGCCCGGTAACTTACAATGTTTTTGAGGTTTTCTAATATGGATCAACTTAGGTGACCTATATGACCTTCCACTTTCAATACATGCATGAAAATCAATCAGGTACAAGGCTTTTAGTTACCACTATTCAGAGGTTGGCAATAAGGTGCAGGGATGGAGAACTCATCAGGCTGGAAAATTTACACACAAAATAGATGCATTTAAATGGATAAATCATGATAAGGATGGTACTTATATTTCAAATCACATCAACATGCCAATAGGGTGATAACTATCAATCATTAATTAACATGAATATAACCCGAATAACACATTCAAGCATAAGCACAAAAAAGATAGAAATGGAAGTTGAACAAATGATAACAAAAGAGCTTATATTAAATCATGAGCAAAATGAGAATATGGAAATAGTATGGTCTACAAGTCCCCGAAGTTGAACCCTTTCAATAAAATAAGTCTCAGTCTTTATAGCCTTTACAAAATACTCAGATCCTGAAAACTTGGATCTGTTTTAACAAAAATAAACAAAATAATTGTTTTTTGCAAATTAGGTTAAAAAACCCTAATTAACTACTTGTCTAACTAATTGTAGAATTAGTTCACTGTATGAACCTTCAGATAACTAAGGTAACTGCTAGAAATCACTGCCACTGGCCCTATGCTGGTTAAGTCACTGTTTTCTTTTGACAGCTAGGTGTTGGTGACCTTTTCTGCTGTTATGTCATAGTAAAACTAAAAGAGACCTTTCCTGATGCTTTCCTCTGCGTCCTTCATCTTCAAACTTTGTCCTTGAGCCATCTATATTCTCCCAAAACTAGTCCTGCATGCCAAAATTTACTTTTAAGCCTCTATCTTCTTTCAATGGTTAAGAGGCCAAACTATCAAAATTGTTAGCTATCGAAAGCGGTGCTTTCGGTGGCTAATGAACTCCCCCAGCGTTCGCCTAAGCCACCAAAATCCCTGTTTTCCAAATTTTTTTAGGTTTCTTCCAAAAATGTTCTTTTAGATCTTCTTGCTCAACTTTCTTCTTCAGCAGGCACTGTGCTAGGAGGATTAAGAACATCCTGGCTTGTTTCTGGAGGCTGAAGGCTAACTGTAGCTTCAGTTAGGGTTTCCAATGTGGGGCCTGGGCTGGTTGCTAGGGCTTGCCTTGGACTCCTTTAGCTGCAATCTTTAAAGCCTAGTCATCCTGTACAATCTAGTATTATCTTTTAGGTACCTTGTATTCAGTCTTTTTAAGAAAAATATCTTTCTCTCTGCTCTAGATAAGACTTATGTAGCAGCTTGTTCTTACTCGTCAATGCAGCATTATTTTTCTTTATTTCCCTTTCCAAAATCTCCATCTCAGATAGTTGCCTCAGCAATTGATTTATCCTTTGAGTTTTGGTCTTGCTGGAGGAAGTCTTCTCTGCTGGTTCCTCTTGCTCTTTTGGTGTAGGGGATGGTAGTTCTTCAGTCACTACAACAATATGCAGAGCTAGGTCTACACCTTCCTCTTTCTCCTCTTCAGAATATGAGTAGGGAAGGTTTAGGATGTTCTCAATGTGTGCTACAAATTCCTGGACCTTCTCACTGAAATCCAAGTTCCTTTTTACCTTCTTGGATTTGGAAGAGGAGGGAGGTTGTTCTGCTACTATTGGGGATATAGCCCTTCTCTTTCTTCTCCCACTCCTTGGTGTGCTAGAATTTTTGGCAGGAGACTTCCCCTTCTCTTTTGGATGAGGGATTTTCTCAAATCCATTCCAAATCCTTTTCGGTGGTTAATAGCCTTCGGGAGTTTGTCTTCTAGCCTTCGAAATGATGGCTTTCGGTGGCTAATGAAATGATATCCCTTTCTCCTAAGCCACCGAAACTGTTTTCCCAGCATCGCAATGAAACCCAACTTTCGACAGATAGTGGCCTCACCGATAATTCCTTTTAACCGCTGAAAACCCGTCCTTTCGGTGGCTAATGAAACGTTAGAGCTTTTTCCTAAGCCATCGAAAGCGTTTTTTCCCCAACGCCTTTTTGCCTATTTTCAGTGGTTAAAGCATGTCTTCAACTGTTCACTAAGCTACCGAAAGCATCACCTTTCAGTGGCTAATGAGATGTCTGAAGTCTTTCCTAAGCCACCGAAAGTGCCTTTACCCATGTCGCTTTATGCCCGCTTTTGGTGGCTAACACCCTCCTTGGTATTTTTCCTAATCTATCGAAAGCAACACTTTTCGGTGGCTAATGAGTCATTTGAAGTCTCACCTAAGTCACCAAAAGCTATAACTTCCAAATTTTTCAACCATATAAAAAACAGAGACCTTCAATTTGTTAGTCATCCTCAGATCTTTCATTACATGAATCAAATTCTTCATACTACCAAAATAAATTTATTTTGGGAGATAACAACTTCATTAACTCTTTCCGTTTGTCCATCTGTTTGCGGATGATAAGCAACACTGGAATTTAATTTATTATCTAGTCCTTTAAATAAATATTTCCAAAAATTATGAGTAAACTTAGGATCCCTGTCAGAAATTATTACCTTCAGAATTCCATGCAAACGAAAGATTTCCTTCATAAAGATGTCAGCAATGTGAGCACCTTTATGAGTTTTTTTAATAAATATAAAGTGTGCTACTTTACTTAGGTTGTCCACAACTAGGATTATTGAATTATTTTATTTTTTATTTTTAGGAAAGCCAGTTATAAAATAAATACCGATGACTTCCTATTTCCAATTTGGAAATGGTAATGGTTGTAAAAGACCTATTGGGTGTTGATGTTTAGCTTTGACTTGCCGACATTCTATACACCTAGCTAAAAATTCAGTAACTTCATTTTTCATATTAGGCCAAAAATACTCCTTTCTCAACATTGTTATCATCTTTTGATACCCAGGCTATTTAGAATAAGGAATTTTGTGTAATTCATTCAAAATCAACAATTTAGCTTCTAGTATGTCAGGCACATAAAGTCTATTTTTATACAGGATTAATCCTTTTCCATTTAAACTGTAGTCTGTATTTAGATTTTCTGTTGCATTCTGAGTTAGTTTCTCTCTTAAACTTTGGTATTATGTATCTAGTTTTATTCCTTCTTCCAATTTATCCTCTAATTCAGGTTTATAACTGCTAATGGAAACTATCAAACTTGTTATTGCACTTCTACTTAAGGCATCAACCACTTTATTTTCCTTTCCTTTAATCACCGGGACTTCACTTAGTGAACCTCTCACATAGCACGTGTGATCGTGGGATATTAAAGAATACCCTTAATTTCCAGAGATATTGACCCAAACTAATTTTGTTGAAACCCCATCCCAATACTTAAAACCTCCTCCCCACCCCTTTTTATACCTTAATCCTTATAAACCACCCTACCCACCCCCACCTTAAACCCCTCATCCCCCCCAAGACTTGCAATATATTTGATAATTTTAAAACCCACAATATGAACTAACGTTATAGGATATTGGTCAACAAGTGAAGCCCCCGTGCCTTTAATAGGTTTGATTTCAAAATCATATTCACTAAGGAAGGCTAACCATCTAGCTTTCCTTGCGTTTAAATTTTGTTGATCAAATAGATATTTTGATCTTATGTTATCAGACATTAGAAAAAACCTTTTACCTATTAGATGATGGTGCCACATTTTTAAAGCATGGATTATGGCAACCAGCTCTAAGTCATAAGTTGCATAATTCTTTTCATGGATTTTTAACTTTCTCTATTCATAAGCAATTACATGATCTTTTTATGTCAGTACTCCACCCAAACCTTCATTGCATGCATCAATGCATACAATGAAATCTTTGTTTGGATCTGCTACTTTTAAAATGGGTGCATTGGTTAATAATCCTTTTAATTTATTAAATCTTTCTTTCAATTTTTTATCCCAGAAAAATATCTTGCCCTTTTTCGGTAATGATGTTATTCGATTTGCGATTTCTTTAAATCCTTCTATAAATTTTCTGTAATAACCTGTTGCTCCCATAAAGGATGGTACATCGGTTACGTCCTTGTGAACATGGCAATAAATTATTTATTTTATCTTATCTAGGTCTACTGATATTCCTTCTTTGGATATTATGTGCCCTAGATATTGTATCTTATCTTTATAAAATTCACATTTACTGAACTTAAAATATAGTTGATGTTCTCTTAAAACTTGTAGTATTATCTGCAAATGTTCGTTGTGTTCTTTCATTTTATAATAAATTAATATGTCATCTATAAAGCTGACTACAAATTTATCTAAGTATTTACTTAGGACACTATTCATTAAGGAAATAAAGGTTGTTGGAGCATTTGTTAGCTCAAAGGGCATAACCACAAACTCATAGTGCCTGTATCTAGTTCTGAAAGCAGTCTTAAAGATAGCTTCATCTTTAATTCTTACTTGATGATATCCAGATCTCAAGTCTATTTTTGAAAATATTTTTACTCCACGTATCTGATCAAATAGATCATTGATGGGGAGAAGAGGATACCTATTTTTAATTGTCATTTTATTCAGTTGACGGTAGTCTATACATATATGTAATGTATTGTATTTCTTCTTAATGAAAAGGATAGGTGCTCCTCAAGGGGATACACTTGGTCTTACATAGTTTTTGTCTATTAAATCTTGCAATTGTAATTTTAATTTGTTAAGTTCCAAAATATTCATTTGATAAGGAGATTTTGAATTCAGTATCGGTCCTAGTACTAATTCGATTGTAAAATCTAGATCTCTCTTTGGAGGTAATCCTGGAATTTCTTTTGGGAAGACATCTGAGAAATATTGTAGGATTGGAATATCATCAAATCTTGGCTTATCTTCTTTACCAATTTGTTCATTATTTATTATGTTTACAGCAAAAACTTTACAGCCTTTTCTTACAACCTTTTTCATCTATAAGGCTGAGATTTGTCTCACAAAGACTTTCCTAGGTATTCCTTTGACTGAAATCATTTCTCCTACGTTATTTAAAGAAGTAAACATTTTCTAGAAACAATTTAAAATCACTTGATGTTTTTTCATCCAATCCATACATATTAGGACATCATAATATCCTAACGGTAACACATTTAACTTGACTCGAGTTTCAAATTGACTCATAACCAAATTACAGTTTTCAACATAATTAACCACTTTCCTTTTAGTTCTTGTAGCTAACTGGACCAACCAAGATTTTTCAAACCTTTTCAAAGATAAATTGCACTTGTCCACTATGTTAGGGGACACATAATTTAAAATAGCACATGGATCAATCATAATAGAAACATATTGGTTTTGTATCATACCTTGCACTTCCACCATGGAAGTTTGATGATTTGCCTGCCGGTTGTCCAAGGATGCATTTATTCTTAGCATTTCATTTTCCACATCTCCAAATGTTTCCTCTTCCTAATTTCTATGCACGTTCCTGAAGTTCTCCTTTCTACTTGGACAATACTTAGCATAATGTGGTCCTTGACATTCCCAGCACTTTACAGGTTCCTTATGTTCATTATTTTTAACAAAATTTTTAGGCATATCCTTGCCTTTTGGTGTTGTAGTCTTTTGTTGTGCCTTATTTTTAAAATATTCTCCTTAGTAATTATTTATGGAGAAGTTTTGGGAATTATTTTCAAAACGCTTATTTGACTTAAACGCTTTTCTCTTTTGGTCAAAAACATTTTTTCTCTTATTCTTCCAGTTAGGTAAACTTTCTCTCTTTTTAATCTATTCATAACAGAAGTCAGCCTTTCTCATTGCCTCTTCAAGGGTTTTTGGGTTATCGAACTCAATTATGTCCTTGAAGCTAGTGGGCAGCCAACTTAAAAATCTTAGTATTTTGGGGTTTTCATCAATTATATAAGGTACATATCTTAACAGACTTAGAAATTTACTACTTAACTCTTTCATTGACATTGAACCCAATTTTAGTTCATATAATTCCTTAGCTCTTTCCTCATAATACTGTTTAGACAAAAAATTTCCTTTAAAATACTTTTTAAAGACTCTCCAAGTTAGATACTCCTCAAGGTTTTTCACTATTTTTAAGTCTTGCCACCAGATATCATCTTTTTCAGTTAGGTTGTAGATAACCATCGGGGATTTTAGTCTGTCAGAGTAATTATAAATTTGAAAATATTTCTTCATTGATGGCAAACAAGCCTCAACTTCTTCACCTTTTCCTACTTCTCCGTTAAACATGGGAGGCTTGATCTTTTAAAATTCCGCAAAAGATTCTTCATAAGGTTTATACTTCATTCTTCTAGGTTTACGACCGCTTTCACTACTCTCACTTGTTTATTTACACCTTCCCTTATGTGACCTTGCATTAACTTCTGAAAAAGATTCACTATCAAAATATTTTTCTTTCTTTCCCTTATGTTTGTAGGATAATGTTTCAGAATCAGTTTCATAAACATTTCTTTTATCCTTTCCTCTATTATGTATTTTGTCTAATAACATCTGATTCAGTTCCATAATTATTTGATTATCTATTTTTATAGTTTGTAGCTCACCTTTTAACTTTTTAATTGCTTGTAGTAATTCTGAAGGTGGATTATTTAGTTCTACATAAATGTTGTTTGGATTGTCATGCTAAGATCCATTTTTAGCAAATGCTTCAACACCTTCCATTTTCCTGCAAAACAAATTATATATTTCTATACAGAAATAAATGTAAAACATAATCATAATATTTGTTTTCTTATTTGTATGCAAGTGAGCCAATCAGGCCTAGTGTTTGGAAACTTGGCTCTCATACCACATGTAACATCTCCAATTTTTCGAAAAAAAAAATTCATTCCATGTAAAACTGTAATTTTCCTAGAAAGATAAATCCAAGAGATGTTATATCTTACTCTATTTCAGTTGTGACAATAACTTGGAAGTGACTTAAATTGAAAGCAAAAAGAATATGTTTGATTTCTTCTGAGACATGCCCTTCTATGACATTTCTTTTCTGTGTAAACATTAGTCACTGTGTATAGGTTGTAAAACTTCTTATCTTCTTTTATGAGTTAAAAAAAATGTTGTAACATTGCTTGTTGTTCTAATAGCTAGGAAGGGAAGGTTCTCAGGTCTTACTTAGCCACTACGACTAATGAAGAAACCTTGTTTTTGTGTGCAGGTGGAGGTGGCTAAGCTTAAATATTTTCAACTAAAGCAGAAAAGTCCTAACCAACCTACATCCTTAGCAAAGGAATGATACTAAGGGTCATAACTATGTTAAACCAAAAAATTGTAAAAGAACCTATCCACTAGAAACGCATGAGACTATGTAAAAAGTGGGTCACCAAAGAGGATTCTAAGTTACCTAAACATAAAACATTACAAGGTATAACTACTTTATATTAAAACAAGGGTTATCCATATTATGAAACCATGAGTATTGATGTGAAAAGACGTGGTTTTAAATGATATATCGTGTAAGCCATGTGGGGGTATTTATTGCTCCAACTGTTGACAATTGAACTTGAAGAAAAAACCTAACGTTTTAATGTCATTTCGTAACACGTGGGGACTTTTTAATATCCCTCTTGCATACCCCCTAAATATCTTTATAGATTGTTAATGTATATTGTACTTGTTTTCTGGTGAGGAGCTCAAGGCCAAGGCCCCACCAGAAAAACTTTGTAATTATTACATGAGTTAAATCCCTAAGTGGTAGACATAGGAGACATAATGCCAGGGGGCTAAAAATTAAATTATAGAGAAAATTCAATAACGCCAGGGGGCTGAAAAACGTGTATGACTAAACAATGGTTGTGGACGAATTCCAGCAATGGGATGGTAAAATTTTAGTCGGACCTCGAGAATTGGGAAAATATTAGCGACCCCCTGCATGACCCAAGCTCCTAGGTATCAACCTAAGATAAAGTAAGCCATGACAAGGCTAGTCTACTCAATAAACAAAAATGATGGATATTTATGACCCTCTTTTTTGGAAAAAGAAACAAGACATCTCACCTAATACTCCTTATGGCATCAAGTACCCAAGGAAGTATGCTTAACACATTTTAATTATAGACACAAACTATACGTATATAATTTACTAGGTAAAAACAAAGAAAGATAAGACTATGTATATAATTGGATTATATCATAGGAAACCAAAAAGAACTCTATCAAAACTCTATCTTTTACCTTTAGATGGATGGATCGAAATCAAGCAAATTTAACTGCTTACTTGCCACGTGACCGCATTGGCCCAGCAAGGGAGAACCAATTTCCACCAGTACTTGAGAAAACAATAAAATAAATATTAACTCACTTTTATCTAACTCGATATCCACTAATGAAGGGTCGACGAACTGAGGAAGAAAATATAAATTTATAACATTATTATATATAGGGTTGTATCACTCGACCTGGGGCATGGGGATTCTTATGCATTAATAAGTAAGTTAAGGGTACGGGTAAGTTAAGGGTGCGAGTTCCCTGGAGGATATCGTGGGAATTATTCCCAGAATAAGAATTTGATGCCATATGTCAGACATGGAGGGATAGTTTCACCACTTGGATCTCAGATAGTTAAGAGGGGAAATTAAAGTTATTATACTAGCGGTTATCAAATTTTTTGGAGGAGGAGCTCCACGCTTTTTATAGGAAATGGTCTCGGTGTTTGTGGGGGGAAGTACCTTTGCATTTGAAAGGAAATATCTATGTATTGAGAGGATGTCTTTGCTTTTTGAAGAAGCAAAGATATCTGTGTTTTGAAAGGAGACCACTACGTCTTGAGGAAGAGAGGGCCTCCATGCTGATGAAAAAACTATTCTCTATGTTTGAGGGGAGATCTTTCTGTTTGAGGAGAAATACCTCTACGATTTTGAGGAGACCAATCTGTGCTATTGAATGATATCTGCGTCTTGGGAGGGAAAAAGGATCTCGATGTTTGTGAGGGAAAGGATCTCGGCATGCGCGTTTACTGATCACTATGTATTTTCCTGCTTCTAAGATCCAATCGGTGTTCGATTGGAGTATTGATCTAGCATTTCCAAAATCACATTTAATTTTTTATTACAGATCTAGCATCAAGTTTACTGGTATGCGTTGAATTAAATTATGTGTTGTAATTTTTAGATCGCTGTGTATTTCTAATCCTAAAATATGGTTGGTGTGTTGGATTGGAGTATTGATCTAGCATTTCCAAGTTTACATTTGGTTTTTCATTACAAATATAGCATCAAGTTTACTGGTATGCATTGAAATAAATTCCATGTTGTAATTTTTATATCATTGTATTTCTACTCCTAGAATCCGGCCAGTGTGTTGGATTGGAGTATTGATCTAGCATTTCCAGGTTTACATTTGGTTTTCACTGCAGATCTAGTATCAACCATAGATGCGATTTGTTCAATATATTAACCCATGCATGCATTTCCATCAACTATGATTTGGATCTGCCGTTAAAACCCAGACTTCGATCTTGGTATATATCAACCCATGTATGCTTTTCCATCAGCTATGATTTGGATATGCCTTTAAAACCTAGACTTTGATCTTTGTATCGATCAACCCATGTATGCGTTTCCATCAGCTACGAATTGGATTTTCCTTTAAAAATTAAACTTCGATCTTTGTATAGATCAACCCCTGTATGTGTTTCCATCACCTATGATTTGGATCTGTGATTCACCTTGGATCCCTCCTTAAAACTTAGATTCAGGTATAGTTACCTTTTGTATGCGTTGACCATCATATACGCTTGAATGTGTCTTGAAATGGGTTTAAATGTGTGATATGGATTTGTTTTTATTTATTTGTATATCCCAAGTGATGACCCTCTGTTTGTTTTGTAGATCTAAATTTATTAAAGTAAATGGGCATCAATACAACTTAGATCCTATTGGTTTAGATAGAAAATTAAATATTTGTATATGCCAAGTGATGACCCTCTATTTGGTTTTATAGATCTGAATCTATTAAAGGTAATAGGTATCGATATGACTTAGATCGTATTTGTCTGGATAAGAAATTATATAGTTGTAACCCTTGAACGTTTTCATTGGTAAAGGGAATCAAAACCTCGCATTTTGGTTTTCTTTTGCGGTTTTACGCTTGTCCATATTTTGAAAACTTGAGCTAACAGAACCTTGAGCATAGTGTGGTTAATATTTAAGAGTAAGATCTTGATCATATTCGGGTTGATAGTGAATTATTTTTAGTGAATGTTGAATAAATCTAGTCTCATTGTATTCATGCTAGTTTGGGGGGGGGGGGGGGGTTGCCTTAGATTTTTCACATGGAATCGTTTAAGTAGAAATATTTGGAGTTGTTTTTTTTATAGTATTATTCTTAAAAAAGGGGAAAGGACTTGCAATAAGGCTAATTACTAAATTGGTTTTTTTTCTCTATAATAGATATTTGTGGAAAAGATGCAGTACTCGAACTGCAGTTTTGTAACCTTTTGTTGAATCATTTAATAGAAATATTAATAGTTTGGTGGACATAACCCCTGGTTAGGGGTGAACCACATATATTGGTGTCTCCTCTTATTTTTGTATTTTATGTATTTTATTTCCATGAATTCACTCAAGATAATGCTATGTGATCCTTATAGGTTTTTAGAAATATTCACTTTCTTACTTGTACCTAATTAAGAGAACTGTGGATCATGTTATTTAAAATACAAAGTTAAGGATTTACATACATTTATGTTATGAGAGGAATTAAGGTAATAGTATGGCGTTATCATGAATAAATGATGGACAATATGTATACGTTTCACAATAGGCATCCATCTACTTCATATTTAGGAAATTTAAAGACTTGATGTGGAATGGCATTTATTTGTAATTCCATGTAAACTTTTGAGACTATTGTTTTGGGTTTTGGAATGAAAATGAGTGGAAATAAAAGAATCACCTCATCACCCAAATGGTAAAGTGAATATTGGGTTCATTACAAAAACATGGAAATAAAAATAGAATTATTGATTAAGGTCTTTTCCTAACAAATTGAGTATTATAAAGATTTTAATCTTAGGAAGGACTGAAATGATCTACTTTAATACAGTTGTGTTATGGTGTTTCAGTGATTGAATTACAATGGTTAATTTTTTTCTTAGTTTGTATATTACCACTCATAAGGCTTAAGGTTAGATATAAATAGTCCTAAGGAAGAAACCTTTTAATTTTACTAATATGGGTATGTTACAGGATGGTAGTTCTATGACTTGGTACCTTTGAGGATGGATACACTATGGCTAAGGATTAACAATTGAAATAGTGATTTCAACCACTTACAAGACCCATATGATAGTTAAGAAGTTGCAAGTCAATGTATGTTGAAATGTGGTTAAAAAAAATTGGTTATGTTACAAAATGATGGTTTAAAAGCTGCACATAAGTATTCCTCTATTGAGAGGAAAAAATATTTATGTAAACTAGAAGGCATCGTATGTGTGATGTTTAGATCACTAATCTTATATTAGTATTATGATTTTCACAGTAGTGCAAATGCAGGTGTATCATGTTATAGTGTATCATGTTATAGTTACAGGGTAAAGCCTTCATTGTAAAGCTAAATTCTAAAGGATTGTTAGAGAGATGAAAATGCATAAAGGATTTTGACATAGATTATGTATTTATATAAATGGTGTGTCACAAATAATTAACAATGCTGCAGGTATATCTTGAAGCAATACTGAACTCTAGAGAACTTTTGAAAGATGCAATAGTTACTGTGGTTGTATCAAAGACATAAGTTGTCTTTGATAGGATTTTTTATTTTATTGACTTGGGGATGTTACAGATTTGTCCTAGAAGCTTTGTGTCTATTATTTTTCTCTCTATGGAGCTCTGTTGGTTTTATGCCTGCGTGGTTTCAAGGTGGAGGAGCCGAGTGGCTCGGCCCTCAACACTCTTCCTCTATGTCTACACAAACATAAAACCTTCCTGTGGACTTTGTTTCCACAAACTCACAGATACAGGTAATCTTTTTTTATTTTTGTTTGCAGGATTCATAATTACATTTTCCTGTAGTTTTAATAGTTTTATGAAATGTACTTTAACCCCTGCGGTCGTGATGTACAGGAGACATATATCCAATTCTCTGCAAGTGTGTCTGGCTTGGTCGTTGTGTTGGAAGACTCTACAGTTCGGGTAAGAACTATTACCTCGCCTTCTGTGGCTCTGCTAGCTTGTGACATTGTGGACTATACTGTGTTTTTCATGGCAAAAATTGGGGTTCCACTTCTGTTTTTGACAATGGGTATGAGAGTGATAATTTTTTCTTGCGATCATAAGGTCTTTTTACTGTTCGAAAAGATGAGGAACTCCTTTCAATTGTAGAGTCGAGGTGACTGTAAATATGGAAGATTAAGCACTGTTAAGTTCTTGTTTTTGAATTTCGAAAAACTATCCCGCAACTGTGTGTAATTTATATATTTGTTCTTTAAAGGAACCCTGTGAGGGTGTTCACGAATGTATAACTTAGTTGCTTGATCCTACAGTTTTGTTGTTTTGTAAAAATAGAATGCAGCCATGAGGCCTTCACTCTATCATACTTGTTTTTGGAAAAGGGTCGTGGGCCACTCTTAATGATAATTACTATTTATTTAAATCAAAGCAGTGGCTTGATTTTTTTTTTAAAGACCCATGAGGGTTTTACATATATTTTGATTTTACAGTTCGTCATTTTTGTAACACTGTATTGTGTCCATGAGGCCTTTATCATGTTGCATTAATTTTTGGAAAGGGACATAGAGACACACTCATTAAACTATTACTGTTTATATTTTTATGAAACATATTTTGAAAGTAGCCCGTGAGGCTTTGATATTTGTAGTCGTGAATACTATTTTGAACTTACAATGTCATTTCTTTAATGCGATAGTTAGCAGGCCATGGAAACATTGGAAAATATTATAATGGATATGTTAAATATTCTTAGGTCATGAGGCCTCTATTTTGATTTCTATTTTAAGTATATAGTTTAGTTATGTTGGTTTTGTAGTTCTGCGGTTTGTTCTTATAAAACTGAAAGATGGCCATGAGGATTTTACTATGTCACAAATGTTTAAGAGAAGGCCATAGGGCCACTACCAAAAGATTTAAGTTATTCTTAATAGATAATATTGATTCTAAAATAAAATTAATCCATAAGGATGTTTGTAATTTTCTTCTGTAAATAATTATATTGTAGATGACAATACCAATTCGGCTTACATCCTGTAACTAGTGCTGTGGTTTGTCGTTAATCTCAGCGTGGTATTCAACATTAAGGGTTTTCTTAAAATACTAGCGATGTCATCTCCATAAAATAATTATGTGGAAATAATCGTTAATTGAGAATGATATGTAACCTAGGGTTTAGATTAAGAGGCCAGAACTCGGCCCTAAAAAAATGCATAGAAAATATAAGCAAAAACTATGTAGGTTTTGGTCTTGAACAATGTGGTTTACATAGAAGTTCCATTTTGAAGTTTTTTTAAGTTTAAATTTTCGTAAGATTTTAACAAGTGCATAAACGTATATACTATGTATGTTCTCTATTACAGAACTATGTTTTGTTTAATTAAAGAAACTATATAATTAGCTTCAAAAATATGTAAGAGTTTTATTTATGAACAACTTCCAAAACAACTTTCGGATAAAGAGTTTAGAACATATCATTTTTTTAGGATTATAATTGTCCCTTGTCCAATTTGGTCAATTATGTCTAAATCAAGAGTCCTTTCAGTCTATTTTTAGTCACTAGCACCATTGGGTCCACTTGGCCTAATTGGGGCACATGTATCATTTATTAAAGTATGGGGAACACTAATTGAGGCCAACTGCCACTGATTTCACTTGCATGCATCAGTTTAGGAGCCTCTTAGATAAATCCCTACAAATTAGGAGTCACTGGGAGTGCCGACACAAACCTCCATTAGTTGAGTTCAGCTGGTGATTAGTCAAGCTCAGTTAGGATTCAATTACATTCAATTCTAGTCTGTTACATTTAGTTCTACTCATCTAGTGCTAGGTTTGCATGGCTACATGGAGGTGAGGCACATTTACTCAACTACCTCAGTCAGTTAGACTAGTTAACAATGAATTAGACACTTGAGTTTGGATTTTGAACTTCAATAATGATTTATACAAGGTCAGTTAACCATTCAGTTAAGTAGAGTCAAACCAATTCGAATTTCCTCACATGGATTCGAATTGCATGAGGCTATTTAGTCATTGTACTTCCTTGTAAATAATTATCTAATTACTTTTGATTAATGAAAGCATTCACTGTTGCAAGCCATTTTTTGCATTGTTTCATTCTTCAATTTTTGAGTAAATTGTATGATCTATCTTGTGAGTTGTGTGTTGGTCCACATATCTATGTGCTCAATTTAATATGATATCAGAGCCTCAGCAGGAAAAGGCACTTCTCCTACTACAGATTCATACTTGGATCAATTTTTTTTTTGAGCAAAATTGCTCCTTCTAGTATTGCACCAGAAGTGGAGAATTTACCACTTAATATCCCAAGTAAAGGAATTGTTGATAAATATTGCTTGATCAACTATGCTGGGTGTGAAAAAATTCCAAAAGTGCAAGTTGTTGACCTTACTTTGTCTGTTTGATTGTGTGATTTACAGGTTTATCAGTTTCCTTCACTACATTCGCTACAAGCAGCTCAGTCTCCTTCACTGCATTCTCTACAACAACTTAGTGTCCTTCATTGCATTTGAAATGGCCCCTCTAATGGAGAATATCGCTCCTTTCAACTACCAACAGTGGAAGGAGGACATGGAGATACAACTTCGCTCCAAAAGACTCTTTAGACTCACAATGGAGACAGAGGCAGAGCCAGTTCATTATGTTGACAAAGAAAAGTATTGGAATAGGCTTGATGAAGCATATGGATGCTTGTGCCTCTCAATCTCTCGAGATATTATCTTCCACATCAATGGATTGAATATTCCCAAGGAGGTTTGGGATAAGATTGCTTCCTTATTTGATAAGCAGAATTACCTGAGGATCTATCAGCTAGAGAATAAGTTGATTTCTCTTCATCCAGCCAATTTCAAAACACCAACTGAATTCTTCACCAAATTCAAGCATCTAGTGTTCTAGTTGAAGCTGCACAAGGTTGAGAAGGAGGATTATCAACTCATCCTTGCCATTCTGTCAAAAATTGGTACATACTACTCAATCTTTGTATCGACCTTTCATTCATTGAATCTCACTACTCCAAATTGGAATATGCCTGCTATTAATGCCTTCATTGAATCTCTCACCCAGGAGCATGACAAGTTGATCCAAATGGGGATCATTCAATCTTCGAAAGATCAAGAATTGGTTGTTGAAGGACCTAAGGTAGCTAATGATAAAGGGAAGCAAAAGGATGAGTCTCTTATGGAGAAAGAGCAGTCAAATGAGCCTTCAAGTTCAAAGAGAAGAAATAAGAATGGCAAAGGAAAGACCCTTTGTTCTTACTGTGGAAGGGGCTTTCATCCAGAAATATCCTATATGAGAAGAACAATTGATGAGATGGCTCTTCTTTTGAAGAAACATAACATTACTATACCTGCTAATGCAAGGAAGGCTAACCATAGAGAAGAAAGTGAACAACATGAAGAGACATGCCATGCACTGAAGGCTATATGTTCAATAGCACATGCCTTTCTCATTGATTTTGGAGTTTCCAATCATATGTTGCATCCAGATAATTATTCTCTTCCTTGAAGTGTTTTGATGGTCCTATCATTCAAATGGGTAATAACAATCAAATTCGAGCCAAAGGGAAGCGTTCTATCAAGATTGAACATGGAAAGTTCAAAGATGTGCTTTATGTTCCCTCCTTGGCTATAAATATATTATCTGTATACCAGATGACTCACACTGGCTCTCCAAAGCGAGTGATATTTGGTCCTGACTCAGTGGAGATCACATATATGTCTACTGGGAACATTAAAGCGCAGGGTCCTGCAAATCACGCCTCCAAGGCATATGAGTTCTCACACTTCATGCCATTTTTAGAACCAGTGCACTCTTAGAAGGGAAGGCAAAAACATTCCATCTAATTCTTTTGCAGTTTCCATTAGTATTGGAAAGCCAGCTGTATCACTTTATGAGATTGAGATTCAGGGTGATTCAGATCCAGATCTAGTCCCTACTCCCAAGCGGGAATCTAGGAAGATGACTGGAAATACATTTGACACACAAAAGACAAAGAACCTTGCGCTATGCCATTCAATCTTACCTCCTTTAGAGATATGCAACAAAATCCCTATGAGATGCTACATGGAAAGGTCTGATCAGTTACACTTCCTTCATAAGAATAGAGTGGATCATACACCTCTTCATTGAGAAAGAGGAAAAGGTTACATTCCTCCTTCCTTCCATCATCATTTTGGGAGAAGATGGAGAAGTATACATTCTAGGCCCCAGGATACCTGTGCATAGAACATCATGCATGTTGCTTCTCTACAGCACATAGATGAATGTTGCATCAACATATTTTCAAGTTTTTAAAACTTGAATCCTAATTCTATCTGCTTAGTTAGAGGGGTTTTTTTTTTCATGTGGTTTTTTCCCCAGCTCCTTGTATTGAGTAGTTACTTTACTTCCTATAACCGGGGTGGCTTATGGTTTTAGTTACTAGGGCCGACATATTTTCCAAGTTAGCATTCAGGGGGGGTGTTATTATTATAATCCTCTCTTGTCCAATTTGGTCAATTATGTCTAAATCAGGAGTCCTTTCAGTCTATTTTTAGTCACTAGCACCATTGGGTCCACTTGGCTTAATTGGGCCACATGTACCAGTTACTAAAGTGTGGAGAACACTAATCAAGGCCAACTGCCACTGATTGCACTTGCATGCATCAGTTTAGGAGCCTCCTATATTAATCCCTACAAATTAGGAGCCTCCTAGATCAATCCCTAAAAGTTAGGAGCCACTGGGAGTGCTGACACTGCAAACCTCCATTAGTTGAGTTTAGTCGGTGACTAGTCAAGCTCAGTTAGGAGTCAATTACATTTGGTTCTAGTCTGTTACATTTAGTTCTACTCACTTAGTGCTAGGTTTGCATGGCTGCATGCGGGCAAGGTACATTTACTCACCTACCTCAGTCAGTTGGACTAGTTAACACTGAATTAGACACTTGAGTTTGGATTTTGAACTCCAATAATGTTTTAGACAAGGCCAGTTAACCATTCAGTCAAATAGAGTCAAACCAATTTGAATTTCCTCACATGGATTCGAATTGCATGAAGGTATTTAGCCACTGTACTTCATTGTAATTAATTATCTAATTACTTTTGATTAATGAAAGCATTCATAGTTGCAAGCCATTTTTTGCACTGTTTCATTCTTCAAGTTTTGAGTAAATTGTATGATCTATCTTGTGAGTTGTGTGTTGGTCCACAGATCTATGTGCTCAATTCAATACATTTATCCAACTTATAAATATTGAGAATACGTTCAATTAAAAAGTATAGACTGAGAAAATCGCAATAAATAATAACAGTTAGAACCTCGATAATGTGCAAAAGGGGACAGACACCTAAAGGAGACTGTTCCACCCAACCTTCTCCTGAAGTAGCCAATATTACTTTCTTAGGAGCCCCGAGGCTGTTCATTGAACCTATGGGACGAAGATCACTGGATAATAGCCCACACAACAACTTCCTACCACTTAGCATACAATAGAAGACTTAACTCAACAATTTCCACTTTAGCTATCTCCTCATTAAATTCTTTGTGTGTGTGACTTTTCAGTTTGCAGCAATCACAAGGTACATTCTCTTGGAACAAAATGAGTAGAGAGCCTCTTGTTAAATTTGATTGTATTTATAAGATTTCCTAGGTCTTTGTGTCAGTTTTTGGAATTAAATGAGCCACCAACTCAATTCCCCCTCTAAGGGAACATGGCCACAATTTTAGGGATTATGCTTCCTGCAACAACTAGAAAATGAAATGCTAGTGTTGCCACTTGTCAACCAGCCTTCTACAGCTGCTCATTCCTCCTAGTGGGTCAGTGTGGGTCACTGAACACTCATTCAATAGTCTTCATTGGATAGGTGTCTCTTCTAATTAATCATTCAATAGTCTCCATTGGATAGGTGTCTCTTCTAATTAATTATTAAAATAAATAATTCTTCAATTACAGCCATCCTCGACCGACTTGGTCATAATACTTTACAATAAAATTAACATAATGTTTTCTGAAATAAATAATAAATAAATATATATATATATATATTTTGCAAAAGTTTGTAATTAATAAATTGATTTAAACATGTTCTCTTTTCCCTTTTTTTCTAACTTTTAAAACCTAATTTAGAAATAGAAACCCAAAAAACTTTACTTTCTCCCTACTCACAAACAAATTCTCTAGTTTTACTCTCCTTCACATAATAAGAATTTATATTTTTAACCTTTATATAATATTTAAAATACCTTAATTTTTTAATTAATACTTTTTTAATAAACAATATTTATAAGTTTTACACTTTATGTTTTGAATGTAATGAAGTTCAGTTAGAGATGGAGTCTTTCGAGTACAACTACACATTCATCAAATAATTTCTTATTACTACCTTCATCTAAATTTGATTTAATAGTCATCTAATATAATTTAATAGTCATTTTTGTAGTAAAACATATTTAATTTATATTTTTAAATGTCTTTTTCATAAAATTAACAAAATAACATACATTTATACATTTAGAAGCAATTTATAATGAAAAAAATATGCACTTTGTAATTTTTTCCATAAAATAAGACATTTTTATTAAAAAATTGTAAATAATTGGAGAAAATAAAGACATTTAAAACCAATTTTAATAGATTTTTAGATTTTTTTTTATAAAAATGATACTAATTCATATTATTTTCCAAAAAGTGATGATTCACATAAATTCAAGAAAAACTATACCATATATTTGAAAATGGCATATTAAAAATATTATATATAGACTTTTTATTTCTAAAATAAAGTCCATAAGTCAAAACATTACTAATATATCTTATCAAAAACTTGTGGAATTTAGCATTACTAATATATCTTATCAAAAACTTGTCGAATTTAACATTACTAATATATCTGATCAAAAACTTGTCGAATTTAAGATTTTCTTCAAGCCATGAAACTAATCAACAATATCATGTATGCCAAATTCTTCATCGAAATTGGAATTTTATGGAGCTTGGATTTCTTTAGGGACATCAATGTCCTCTTCCATTGGGTCTTCTATGTCTCGAAGATGCCCAAAGTTTTCCTTTCCAAACATCCCTCCTAATGGGGGTTAAGGCTCTTTTGACATCTTCATCAGAAATGTTTCACTAAACTCTCCTTTCTTCAAACCAACTTCTTGCAATTGATAATTGCATTGCAATGGATCATTATCAACGAATCAATTTACTCCTTTCTGTAGAGAGCATGATTGTTGTACCTAATCACAAAAAAAATAGTTTACTCAAATAGCATAAAGAACCATACTTAAAAATAAAAAAATTACTGAAGAATAAAAAAACAATAAAGCTTGAAATATGCTTTCATACGTAATATTAGAAATTTTACTTAACCTCAGAACAAAACTAAGACCTAATCTCCTTATTTTGAAAATGTATGTAAGAGGTAATTAATCAAGGCTTATGGCTTTAAAAAAAGATTTACAGTCACTCCTTTCAAATCCCTTGCTTCATATGTTAATTTTTTAACCACTACATTATAAGTCAATATCTCACTATATTTTCCTTCACTATTTTTATTTATTAAAACAGATTCATAAGTCTTATTTGTTATCCAAGTTGAAAGATGTATATTTTCAATATCACTAAAAATGAATCATTGATGAAACTGTGTTTTACTATAACAAAAATATATTAAAATTATTAAAAAACAAAACACACAAACAAAAATAATGCAAAAAAACTAATGTTCAAAAAAATATATATATAGAAAATAAATTTTTAAACTTCAATGTTTTAAAAAACAAAAATAAACTAAACAAATAAACAAATAAACAAATAAACTAAAAAAACAAATGAATAAAATTAAAATAAAACTAAACTGAACTAAACAAAAATAAAATAAACTAAAATAAACTAAACAAAAAAGAAATAAACTAAAATACAATAAAACTAAACATGCTGAAGAAAGGAAAAAAAAAAACATAAACAAAAGAAAAAAAATCAATAACAAAAAAAACAAAAAACAAAAACAAAAACAAAATATGCAAACATTAACCAAAATGGAGTGTAAACGTGGGTAGGGTAGAATCCACCACCTTTCCCTACCCTTTTTTATACACTGCTTCCACCATCTCCCACCACTCCACCACCTCCTCTACTTACTGCACACTATGTAAGGTGTGCATTTTTTTTTCTTTAAAACATTTGTTTAAAAAATAATATTTTTATATTTTTTTTGTTATAAAATTTAAAAAATTTTAGTTTTTTTTTTATACTTTTAAGTTATTATCTAATATAGTTTTTCATTTTTTTTTTAATCTTTAATCTTCTATGGTTTTTAGTAAAGAAAACAAAATTTGTTTTAACTTATTTAGAGATTTTTTTTATTTAATTTTTTTAATATTTTGGGCTAAAATAATCTGAATAAATCTTTTCCTAATTTAGGAGTTGATTTTAAAGTTTTTGTAGACAATATAATGAGATGTTTAGGCCATAGCTCTATTTTTTACCCTGAAGAAAAACATATAAGGTTATCAACACTTTTCTATTTGGCCAGTGATTTTTTGTGTTTTTAATGCAAAAATCATCGTTTTTATAGCTAGAGTTCTCGTTCTTAGTATAAATTTCTCTTTTCATAATATAAGTGGTTGTTGTAAAATCATTGGAGTTAAGCTAATAGTTGTACAACTAAGATTCGTTTAATAGTTTTTTATTACCACTTTTAAATTACCACGTTCATTTGATTTAATAGTTGTATCAATAATTGAGAATAGTTTAGATTAAAGTTGAAGTTAAACTAATACTTGTAAAATCATTGAGTTTAAGATTAGTAATCATATACTCAAATGGTTTTCCAAAAATTACTTTACTTTTCTTTCTTTAAAAAACCAATAATGAATAATAAGAGTACTTAATGAGTAAAACTACCCATAGAAAATTCATTTTACTTGTCTTTCTTTAAAACTAATAATGATTATTAAGAGTATTTAATGAGTAAAGTAACCCATATAAAATTCTAAAATCTAGCTTTCCAGAATAAATTAGAATTTGAAAAACATTTTACCATCAAATGATGATTTTAAACATATATCCTAAAGTTTTTGAGAATTGACTTCATTTTCTCTATAAGTAACCATGAAGAACCAATAATAAATCTATTATTGATTACTATTATGTTGTAATTTATTTTCTATTACATATTTTATTCCTAACATTATGTCTCCTTAGGTTTCAAGTCAACTAAATTTTAAATTGAAATTTCATATATGCCTACATAAATATGTTTTACAATTTAACTAAATTAAAATTAAATTTTATATGTTCTTGGTTAAATATAATTTACTTTTAATACTCAAGTAAAATGAATTTTACTACTAATCTATTATTATGTAGATCTATTTTTGGAGTGCCTCTAGAAGCAATGATTAGAGTACATTTTGGCAATGTAACCCTCCTACAAGAACAATATGATTTAGAAGGTAGGTATTTGAATTCCAAATATTACCATGGGAACTTTCAATTTCCTATTGTTATGTGGATAGACAATTTTATTTTAGAATTTGGGGTGGACTTTTAGAATTCCAAATATTACAATGACCACTTTCAATTTCCTGTTATTAAGTTTATAGGAGTTTTTATTTTAGAATTTGGGGTGGACTATGTCCTATGCTTTTTAGAATTTGGGGTGGACTATGGCCTATGCTTTTGTAGGATTACATGAGGATGAGACAAGTGTACTCTCGAGATTGATTGGCAATCGTTCAAAATTCCATAAATATCTATATGGTAGCTAATGAATGGATAATTAGATAACCTATAATTTCTTGGTACTTAACTTGTGGTTTATAGCTTTCACCAATCACAAATTTAGTGGTTGTGCTAGTATTAACAAGTATTAGTCAATGAACGATAATATTAATATAGATTAGAAAATGAATAGTTACAACATTAATGGTAGCTAAGGACTAGAGATAGCAAGAAGTTGATGTATGGATAACTTGTAGCAAATGAATGGATGTATGGTCCATAAATGGATAAGTAGTAGCTGATATGCATGAATGTATGGATAACTTATAATTTGAGATGAATATGGTATAATTTCATAGTACTTGTAGTCTATCAACACTTACCAACAACAAATTAAATGATATTAATCTTATAATTTATTGATTATCTGAAGAGTCTTCCAATTTAAAGATCATATATGGTGTTAAATTATCAATATCTCTACCTAAATTCTTAGTCAAGAAACAAGGATCTTCACAACTGGTATTTCAGGTCGAAGGATGCGTATCAATATTATAATTTCTTATACTTGCATTAACTTGAAATGCACTTTTTCAAGCAACTTGTTTTCATTATTAGGAGATTATCTGCGATAGTAACAAATCACAGGTAACGAACACAATAGAACATGCCCAAGAAAAAAGGTTGTATAGCAAATGCATGTTACAGAGAATGAAAACGCCACATGCCTAGACTGACAGGGATTGTGTAATGAATAGTGTTGTCAAATGTGCGAACATGAAGCAGGATTCTTGCTTCAGTTATGCGATACATACATTTCATGTATCTGTAAATTGTCCAATCCAAGGCAATCAGCGCTGCTGCCGGTCGCAAATGCAGAGGGAGTGATGGGATTGCCGGCATAGTCATTACAAGCGATATAAAGTTTATGTGGGCTCTGGCGTTACTGACGAAGGTCCCCTGCTCGCCTAGCATCGGTAGACAGACACGTTATTTCTGCAAACATGCCGTCCTGAATTAAATTTTATAATATGCTCACCTTTTCACGTTTGTCACTCGGATTTGGGCACATACAATGGCTTTTCTTTTGCAATACTCGATGTGGATTCGCAGGGTTTGAGTAGATATGGATTTGTATTGCTTTACAAGCTGGTTGCTTATTTTCTAATTATTATGTTTATAGTTATTAATATTATTTTAGATTTCGGATTTGATTGATTTTATTAACAAGATTAAGTCAAGTGTAACAAATGTATATTAAGAATTTATTTTATGGATCTTATCTTGTTTTTTTTTTTCCAAGAAAAAAAAGCGTAATTTTATTCATCTTGCGAGATCAAAATTACATTCAGTATATTCACATTCGGTTGAATGCCAAAGTCCAAAAAAATGGAACCAAGAAATAGACTATACAGTCTTCTTTTGTGCAAGAAAAACAACAAAAAAAAGCACTATGCTTTTGTAGCTGAAAAATTATAAACCTAACATTCAAAATTGCTAACTGTCACCATATGAAAGTGTCAATATAGACATATTCTGACCATAACCAGAAACACATCTTTCTAACACCAAATATACATCAATATGTTCTGTGTATTCTGCAAATATCAATACCCACCGTCATCCATCGTGAAAAACCCAGAGAGATAAACTGTCAACATATAATATAGCACCTGTCACGATGCTGCTGTCTGAAATAACAACAAAAAAAAACTGAACCCCCACTTCAGCCTGTATAAGCGAGCAAACTGATGCCCACTGTTATAAAAAACTGCCAGCATAACCATAATATATGACATATATTTGCCATCATATAAACTCGATCAAAAAACAGAGTCTCCATCAAAATATATAGTTCATAGTCATCCCATAGCTATAATAATTATAACCATAATTCATAACTGTCAACTCAAAACTGTGTATCATTATCAAAGAAGGGCCTGTGAAAGTAAGATTGAACATTGCCTTCATTATTTTCTGTCACCAGCCAAGTACCCATATCCAGCCTGAGCCCTTCCTTGGAAGCTTTATCCGCTACCTGATTAATTTCCCTGTATACATG
>LPNX010487328.1:162463-258969 GCA_001517045.1 Pseudotsuga menziesii
TACATGAAAAAAAGGTGAGGCTGCTCCATTGATCAAAACAGAGAAGGAAACAGTAGTAATACAAGACATAATCCATCTTATAAAACTAATGCCGAAACCAAGATGTGTTAGAAGCAACCTCAAATAAGTCCAACTGACTCTATCATAAGCCTTAGAAAGATCAATTTTAAGAATAGCCCCCTTCAGCCTTCTGACTTTAAGACTGTGAAGTCCTTCCTGAGCCACCCATACAGCCTCAAGGATCTGCCTCCCTTCCAGAAAACCAAACTGTTCTACAGAAATATGTTCAGAAAGAATAGCCTTCAGTCTAACCACAATGACCTTTGAAATAATTTTATACACACAATTGCACAAAGATATAGGCCTGAAGTCAGATAGAGTCCTAGCATTGTCAGACTTAGGGATGAGAGCAATAAAAGTTGCATTGAAGCTTGCCGGAAACCAACTAGATGACCTAGAGTCTTCAACCACCTATAATAAATCCATCCCCAAGATGTCGAAAAGAGCCAGAAAAAAATCAATAGTCCACCCATCCGGCCCTAGACTTTTATCTTTTTGAAAACTGCCCATAACCAACTTAAGTTCTTCTTCCGAGATAGCCTTCATAAGATCCCCATTACCTTCCTCATCCACAAAACGAGGGAACATCTGGGCTAATTGAATAATTTCTGCAATTGATGCCTGATCTGTTGCTTTGAACAATTGTTGAAAATGTGATACCCCACACCTAGCCTTTTCATCAAAAGAAACATATGTAGCACCCTCCTCATCCTGCAAACTCCAGATAGTATTGGCCACCTTCCTGCCTCGGGCATAGGCATGAAAAAACTTTGTATTATCATCTCCACTATCCAACCAAATCGCACGACTTTTAAGTCTCCAAGCTTCCTCTTTTTCCAACAAAAGAGAATTGTGCCTACCCTCCAACCTGGTCAAGATCTCTTTAGACTCAATAGAAAGAAACCCCCCTCCATCGCCTTCATAAATCAGAAGGAGAGCTTCTTCGATAGACTTCGGTTCAGCCTCATCTCGTGCCCTCTTCTCAGCAGCCCATTCCTTAATAAACACTTTAATGCGCTTAATATTGTCTGCAAACTGTAATGCAGCCGACCTGTCATTGTCCCTCCCAAAAGGAATCCAATGAGAAAGAAACAGATTTTTAAAAGACTCTTCCTTAAGCCAACTTTTATTGAATTTTAAAGGGCTTGGAGGATTGATAGGCCCCTTTTTAAATTCTAAAAAGATGGGGAAGTGATCAGAAAGACCCCCACTGCCCACCCATTGTCTTACCAAGAACATGCTATCCACCAAATGCTCAGCAACCAAAAAACGATCAATTCTTTTAGCCACCCTAGCATTCCCACAACGTTTATTCCTCCAAGTCGGTTTAAGCTTTACAGGCTCAATATCTAGTAAACCCTGCATCACCAATTTTTGCACAAAAAACCTCGCCAATGAGTCAGCCTATGCATGTGAACCCCACACCTCAGAAAGCCCCAAAGAGAAATTTAAATCCCCTCCCAATACCACCGAATCACCATTAGCCATTGGATTTTTAAACAAAGACTCCNACCTCAAAAATCCCCAAAGAGAAATTTAAATCCCCTCCCAATACCACCGAATCACCATTAGCCATTGGATTTTTAAACAAAGACTCCCAAAAAGGAGCTCTATTAAGATAAGGGCCATAGATATTGAGAACTGAAAGAGAGATCCCCAAATATTCAAACAATAAATCCACACCCAACACAGCCTCTGATCCCCAAGCATTCAACATCTTCACACAAATGTTTTTCCAACCCACCGCCAATCCCCCAGATCTANAAGAGATATCCCCAAATCTTCAAACAATAAATCCACACCCAACACAGCCTCTGATCCCCAAGCATTCAACATCTTCACACAAATGTTTTTCCAACCCACCGCCAATCCCCCAGATCTACCATTAGCATCTAAAGTCACAAAATACCAACCAGGAAACCAACTTTCCAACTTCCCCTGAATCACCTCCCCAACACCTAAAGTTTCTTGTAACATTAACACATCAGGATGCTCAAGAGAAAGCACCNGAGGAAACCAACTTTCCAACTTCCCCTGAATCACCTCCCCAACACCTAAAGTTTCTTGTAACATTAACACATCAGGATGCTCAAGAGAAAGCACCCTCATGAGGGCTNAGAACCCTCATGAGGGCTGATTTCTTACCAGGCCCAGCCAGCCCCCTGCAGTTGAAAGACATGAGCTTCATAAACGACCTTTCTTCAAGGCCATCTCTGCTCTAAGNATGAGGGTTGATTTCTTACCAGGCCCAGCCAGCCCCCTGTAGTTGAAAGACATGAGCTTCATAAACGACCTTTCTTCAAGGCCATCTCTGCTCTAAGGGCCTTTTCAATCGAAATTTGTGTACCTCCCAGCAGATCCTCCTTNCAACCTTTCTTCAAGGCCATCTCTGCTCTAAGGGCCTTTTCAATCGAAATTTGTGTACCTCCCAGCAGATCCTCCTTGGCTCTGGACTGAGCCTTAGAAAGATTNCTCTGGATTGAGTCTTAGAAAGATTAGTCTTCTGACCTCTACCTTTTCTCACCACCGAAGAATTCTTACCCAACCCCTGAACTGGTTTCTGGCAAGATCTTAGAAAATAACCTGACTCCAACGAATCTTGTGGGGAATGNTCCGAACTCTACCTTTTCTCACCACCGAAGAATTCTTACCCAACCCCTGAACTGGTTTCTGGCAAGATCTTAGAAAATAACCTGACTCCAACGAATCTTGTGGGGAATGACAAGACTCCTCAGAACAATTAGCAGAAACAGGGAACACAACAGAAGGAGAGGGAGCTTCCATAATAACAGGTTTGATAATATCACAATCTGAATTGACAATTAAAGGCTGGACAGGGTCAAAATTTGAACAGGGAGCAACAACAAAAGAGCCCGAACCCTTAAAAACCTCATTAGAAACAGAAGGCATATGAAGGTCAGACTGACCCGCAAGTGATAGTTTCCTCAACCCATCAAGCCAATCAAAACCATGAATAGAAACATTATTCAAAAACAGATTAACATTAGATAACAAAGGAAGACTAGGGTTACTAGGACCAGAGGGATCCCCAGTAGCCTTTTCTTCAACCGGAATGGAGGACTGAACCTGCTGATCCAAAAAATCTTCGACCACCCCAAAAACAGGAACATTCAGCTCTTCAACAGGCAAATCACTGTCCATATCTTCCGCTGAGGACTGAGAAGGACCAAAAACCTCATGCGGCATCTCAGAAGGTTTAAAAAAAGCATCCCGATCACCATACCTGCGATTACCCATATGAGATCTCACCGGCAATTTACAAGAAGCCGCCGGATGCCCATAAACATGGCAGCGATGACACCTAAATGGTACATTTTCATAATCCAGGATCTGTGTAATAGGATCCGGCCCCCACTCCAAGATAATAGACTCGGCCAACCCCTCCCTGATGTTCAAATTCACCAAGATTCGAGCCACTTTTTTCTCCTTTGTTTCAAGATAAGAAAGGTCCGCTTCCAGAAATGTACCAAGGATATCTCCAATCCTTCTGAAATGATATATATCCCAGAAATGAAGGGGAAGAGCTGGTAGTTTCACCCAAATAGGGATTATGTCCACCCTCTCCTTACTGGCATCAAAAAGAGGGGTCCAGGGCTTCATAAGAATAGGAGAATGATCAATATGCCAACATTTGGTTTGGAGCCAAACTAGATCCTCCACCTTCTGTAAATTAATAGCAAACCAACCTCTGTTCAACATCTCAATCTCCGGGACATAACCAAAGAGGGCACCCCATGAGACTGCAGCCCAATCATGAATGGTCTTCTTAGAAAAATTGCGTCCTAAGACCCGACCAACCAATGTACACTTAGCCATCGTCAATACATTATCCCAGGCTAAATCCTCACCAACAGCATAATTTCTAACCACCTTCTTCTTAATCCAATTCTTACGGCGCCCCTTTTAAGACCCTTGAGCCCCAGTCTGTTTCACAGCCGAAATACCCTCAGCCCCATGACAATCATTCAATGGATTCAAAGGCACCCAACCAGGAGAGCCACACCCTCGATGTTCCGCAGCAAACAAAGGAACCCTCCAGTCCTCCGCCGATGTATCACCGCTCGAGCCCTGACCATGCAGAGACTGACCACATTCCCCACCTAAAAACGCCTGAGCACAGCCATCATCAAACACAATCCCTTGCTGCAATGGAGACGAAAGAGGCCCTAAATTTGGAGTCAAAGAGCCCCCCGCACCCGACCAGGAAGAAGTCCCCAGCAAACCCTCTTGCCACTGAAAATCGGACGCCACAGCCGGAACTTGAGTAACCGGCGAAGAGACAGGAAAAACTGGCGGAGAAGGAAAGTCTGCCAACCCTAACAGCTTATTGATCAGACCCTGGTCACCCATACCCAACCTCGGGGTTTCCACCAAGAGCTCCAAGGAACCGCCACCTGTCACCACCCAAATATCATTGCTCTCCAACCTGTCGCTGGAGTAATCTACAGCCTCCTGATCCTTCATACTGAACCCCAAAGCAACCAAAACCCCTCAAATGAAGCCAAACCGCTAAAAAAACCCTAACACCAAGGAAACAAGCACGGCTCAATCAACGATAAAAACGCACACAGTTAGAAAAGCAAGCCGTCTGCTAACCTCCAGATGATCACTGCCATCGAGCTAAGAAACCTTGAGAAGTACGTTGAACCAAGAAAACTCTCCATCCACTGGGCTTCCTCCGATCTTATCTTGTTATGCTTGAATGCATTTTGATTAAGATTTAATAAGTTAAAGTTAATGTGTAGTTAAAGAAACTAGTAGCGATTTGTTTTTGTGTTTTTATATCAGTTTTTGTTTTGTTTTTTGTTTATTAAATAATATTTGTTTTGTGCTTATATTAACTCAAACAATCTGTCATTAATAATTGGGTCGAGAGGCCCACTATGATGATGTTGATGGTTAACGTCCACTCATACCAAATTTTGGTCTATCGGATCCAAAGAAAAGCATTATTTAGTTTGTTTTAAAATTGTATTTCTATGCTCAAAGAGCTTAGAGAGAAGGGTCCTGAGCTCACTATAATTTTGACAAGTTAAAAGGCTAGGAAGGTTGGAATTACAACAAAGTTTATGAAATTGGGATCTAATGTGGGTGTACGCAGGGCATTTGAACTGTTTTTCATCCTCAATGTTCATATTCTTAGAGAGTTGGTAGATCCATTTTACAAAAAATTAACAATTTAATTATCAATTAAAAAAAATGTGAGTAAAAAAACAACACAATATGGGGAAGATGTTGTAATGCTCCTACCTAACAAAATAACAAAAAAAAAGAAATTGAATTATGGGCAAAAAATGTTGGCCTTGCACATGGTTTTAAAACCATGTGCAAGGCCTCCTAAACAACCCATGGTTTTATTGTACATGGTTTAGGAGGGCCTTGCAAATGGTTTTAAAAGCATGTGCAAGGACTCCTAAACAACACATGGTTTATGAGGGCCTTTTGACCATGTGCAATGCCTCTTAAACAACCCATGGGGAGATGTTGTAATGTTTGCTCCTAACAAAATAAAAAATATTAAAAAATATTATATGTCGGCCAAAAATAATATTAAATGTGTTTTTTGGTTTGAATCAAATCAATGACTATATATAGGACACACCTAATCTGATAGCTCTTTGAGTGCAATACCTAAGAAGAGGTTTACACCTCTAGAGTTTTGATCCCTCTCGATGCTTGATAGAGCCTACGATTTGGATTTAGACTTATGGATATAAAATTATATATTTTAGCCTTTGTTTAACATCCACCTATCTTCACAAAACTAAGTGGTTGGTTGTGCCTATCGACATTCACTTTCTACTATACTTGTGGTGTCCTAGTTATATTTATAGGATTAGTATCTGGGTTGATGCACAATCATGGACTCCTTTAAAGACACGTTAGATGCCACATAATACTGGAAAAACATTGAACATCTGACTTTAGGTGAGAATTATGGGTACTTCCCTAACGTATTTGAAGATGAAGTAAAATGACAAAAGATAGGTAATTGAATCGGCTTTCATAATATATACCATTTATGCAGAAAAAATATGTGTAAATGATTATAAAATTAGTTTATGTGAAATTGAGTTTTCAAAATTTCAGCACATCATAACATATATGTTTGTGCTGGTGCAACAATATATGAGGTAAATGATATCAATTTTGTATAAAATCTTGCAGACATGTAAAAGACATATGGGCCTAGTGCAACACTATTTATTCATATTGTTTCATGAATTTTATTATTATTATTAATTATTGAAGTCAGAAAAACTTGAAATGAAAACGTTCTGTGCGGGTGCAACACTTTAGAGGAAAAAATTAATGAAATCCTTGATTTCTATATATAATATTGTAGAACTCGCTCTTATCTAGCGCACCATATAGTTTTCTTGGAAAATGGTGAAGGCAATCAAAAGTTATATAGAAAACAATTGATGTATCTATTTTCAAAAACTAAAATGTGTCATTTAGAAAAATAATAATAAATAATTAAAACATACATTTGAAGGAAAAGATTATATATTCAGAATCGTAATATCGTACTCTACAATATTCTAAATTTTCATAAAAAAACATTGTGTTTATCAAAGTAAAACACGCCATCAAAATTGAACATATTGATAGAATTCTAAAAGACAGGCAATAGCTCTAGTTTTTATGTCCTAGCCAATAGGTTCGGTAGTCCGAATCTAATTTCGAACATAATGCCAAACCTTATTCCCGTCAAGTTTTTAAATTTTTAAAACATGCATATGCGTTATAGCTTATTCATATTGCATATGTGCTATATCGCATATGTCATTCATATTGCATATGTGATATAGCCCATATGCGATTCATATCGCATCTAGGTTATAACGAACATGCGTTTTTTCTTAACTAATTTGGTACGAGAGTAAAAAAGAGTAATGGAATCCTTATCCCATTATAATACCATTTAGACTTCCCATCACCACCACCACCATCATCATCATCGCCCTCCTCCTCCTCCTCATCATCATAGTCATCATCATCATCATCCTCATCACCCCCATCCTCATCATCATCACCATCATTGTTCATCATCATCATCATCATCATCATCGTCATCATCTTCCTCATCATCATCGTCATCATCACCCTCATCCTTATCCTCATCATCATAGTCATTATCCTCCTCCTCCTTCTCCTCCTCATCATTATTCATCATCATCGTCATCGTCATCATCATCATCATCATCATCATCGTCATCGTCATCGTCATCATCATCATCATCATCCTCATCCTCGTCATCACCATCATCATCATTGTTCATCATCATCGTCATCGTCATTATTATCATCATCATCATCCTCATCATCATCATCACCCTCATCCTCATCACCCTCATCCTCATCCTCCTCCTCCTCATCATCATCACCATCATTTTTCATCATCATCGTCATCGTCATCATCATCATTATCATCATCATAGTCATCATCCTCCTCCTCCTCCTCATCACCATCATTGTTCATCATCATCGTCATCGTTATCATCATTATCATCATCATCATCACAATCATAACCCTCATCCTCATCATCATCCTCATCCTCATCATTATCATCATCCTCATCCTCACCATCATCCTCATCATCATCACCCTCATCATCATCATCATCATAGTCATCCTCCTCCTCCTCATCACCATCATTGTTCATCATCATTGTCATCATCATCGTCATCATCATCATCATCGTCATCATCATCATCATCACTATCATTGTTCATCATCATTGTCATCGTCATCATCATCATCATCATCACCCTCATCCTCATCCTCATCATCATAGTCATCATCATCCTCATCCTCATCATTGTTCATCATCATCCTCACTGTCATCATCATCATCATCATCCTCATCACCCTCATCCTCATCCTCATCATCATAGTCATCCTCCTCCTCCTCATCATCATCACCATCATTATTCATCATCATTGGCATTGTCATCATCATCATCATCACCATCACCACCATCATCATCCTATCGTCATCATCATCATCATCACCATCATCACCCTCATCCTCATCCTCATCATCCTCATCATCACCCTCATCCTCATCATCATCATCCTCCTCCTCCTCCTCCTCATCACCATCATTGTTCATCATCGTCAACATCGTCATCATCATCCTCATCCTCATCCTCATCGTCATCATCATCATTATCACCCAAATCATCATGTTCATCATCATAGTCATCATCCTCCTCTTCCTCCTCCTCCTCCTCCTCCTCCTCATCAACATCATAGTCATCATCCTCATCATCATCATTGTCATCATCATCATTATCATCATTATAATCACCATTATAATCATCATCATAGTCATCATCATCCTCATAATCATCATAATCATCGTTATCATAATCATACTATTCGTGATTATCATCATCATCATCGTCATCATCATCATTATCGTCATCCTCCTCCTCCTCATCATCATAGTCATCATCATCGTACCCATCCCTCCCTCCCATGATTCCCTCCACACCTTCCTCTCCCTCCTTTGACTCCCCCCCTCATAACCAATGTAATGTTGGGCCATGATCCACCCCATGTAATGTCAAGTTGCATATTTGATATGCACTAAATCGCAGATGTAATATATCACATATGCGTTTTGGAGATCACATAAAACAACTTCCCTTTAATTAAAAAACATTGTATCTATATCGCATATGCGATAAAACAGAGGTGCATTATATCGCATATGTGATATGTGTTATATAAAAAATGTTGGGTTGCGTGTTGTGGGCCAGGTTTACAGTAGCAAAAAGACATAATTCTTCTAAACCCGCGCATAGAGAACTGTTCAACCTGCAATTTAATCATTACTTACGTAATTCCATAGGTTTTGTACAAGTTTGGGTGGATTTCAATGGGGAATATAAGTAATAGAGGTTGAAAGTTGGCGAGGAAGGTACTTGTTGATGTATATGTAACTTCGGAATGTATTCATCTATGTATCTTATGAATTGTAACCCGATGTTTATTCCGGGATGTTTCTATTATGTATTTGTGTCATGTTGGCATGCCCCGATGTTCCGATCGGGAGGATCAATAATGTAAACATGTCATGTCAAGTCATTGTTTAAAGTCCCCACAGTTTCGGGTCACTAAGGTTATTATACACTCATAGAGATGTAGGCTCTAGTAAGTAATTGTTAAGTTAGGCCGGTAAGATTGAGTGCACTTCAAGTGAACGGAAGAATATAAATAGAGAGTGAGAGCCTCTCTATTTATCACTTGTAACACACATCATTAACTCACTCAAGTGTATCGCATTAGTGAGGAAGGAAATGCTGGGACTAGACAGAAGAAGAAGACTACTGCTTTGGGGCTTTTACTATTTTGGTGCTGATTCTATCTCTGAGGAAGTTGCAAGGTTTTCTCCTTTATGGTTTCCCCGAGAAAAACTCTTTGTGTCTCTTGTCTCTTGTGATGTCCTTATGTTATATTGCTGTACTTTTTATTCTCTCAGTAAAGATCCTAACATAATGCTAGCTTAATGTTGAAAAACTAACATGGTATCAGAGCTAACCTGAGAAGAAGACACAGTGTAGTTGCAGGAACTAGGGCTTCCTAGTTTGTGGACCTTCCTCCACAGATTTTCAGCAAAAGTAAGGTGGAACAACTCTCCTCCTTAGGGCGCATCTTTCTGTCGAAACGAAATCCAATTCTAAGGTCTTTCAGTTTTGGACTTGTCTCTAGGATTAGAAATTAGGGATTTTTACAGAAGATGAATTTTTTCGAGTGAGCCTAGGCCTGGATTGATCTCCTTCCCAAAATCGAAGTTAGGGACAAATTTCAAGGCATTTGGGTGGACAGAACTTCGGAAAAGCAAAACCCTAATTTGCTCCTGAACCAACCCTACAGGATTTCAGCTCAAGTTTCAGATCTGACATCTTGAACCTGGTAAGATCTAAAATCTTTTGTATTTCCATTTGAGGTTCTCATTTAAATATGTCTCATCATACCAAGCTTGATGAAAAGCTTGAGGGAGTTGAAAACTTCTGAGCCTGGAAGTATAGGATCTCCCTGGTCCTGGAAGAGAATGAATTAGACTCCTACATTCAGGAGGAGGTTCCAGTACCAGAGGGAGATGAGGCAAAAGCCTTACATAAGAAGAAGATGGTTATGGCAAAGAGGATCATTGTTGATTCTATTAAGGATCACCTTATCCCACAGGTGTCCTCTCCCAAGAAACCTAAAGCTATGTTTGATGTCCTAACCAAATTGTTTGAAGGAAAGAACATCAATCGAAAGATGACCCTAAGGAACCAACTGAAGAATGTAAAGATTCAGAATGCAGAAACCATCCAGTCTTACTTCACAAGGGTTTCTTAGATCAAGGAACAATTAGAAGTTGTTGATGAAGAAGTGGAAAATGCAGAGATTGTGATGACTACTTTGAATCATTAGAGGAATTTTGGGGTCTAAAATGGGCCTCCTAAGGAAAATAATAAAATAATAGTTAAAATAATAAAATAATGGTTAAAATAATAAAATAATATTAATTAATTTTGGAGGAAGAAAGAAAAAAACTACTTTTTGTGTTCGTATTTTTGACATATCTCCCTGTGTTTTTACTCAAATTTTGATTGGGAGAGCTCGTTGGATGCATAATTTTATTCCGCATCCAACGAGTAGCCACACTGCATGCTTTTGATGGACCCCGCTATCCCAAAAACAAGAAATACCTAAAAAAATGTGATGATGATACAGATCCAGTGATGACAGCCAATGATGATCCAGATCGAGTGATGATCCATCTCTAGTCTAGTGATGTTGATCCAGATCGAGAGTTGATCCAGATCCAGTGATGATGTTCCATGATGATCCAGATCTAGTGAAGTTGACTTGAAGATGAAGATGACTTGAAGACTCCGAAGACTCAAGATGCTGATGGCGAGATGATCTAGTTGATACAGAGAAGAAGACCAGTGCTGAAAATTGTGTCAAAAGAATACCTTCCTAGTTAATAGGGAGTGTTGATGTATATGTAACTTCGGAATGTATTCATCTATGTATATTATGTATTGTAACCTGATGTTTATTCCGGGATGTTTCTATTATGTATTTGAGTCATGTTTTCATGCCCCGATGTTTCGATCGGGAGGATCAATAATGTAAACAAATCATGTCAAGTCATTGTTAAAGTCCCCACAGTTTCGAGGAACTAGGGTTATTATACACTCATAGAGATGTAGGCTCTAGTAATTAATTGTTAAGTTAGGCCCACATGATTGAGTGCACTTCAAGTGAATGGAGGAATATAAATAGAGAGTGAGAACCTCTCTATTTATCACTTGTAACACACATCATTCACTCACTCAAGTGTGGCGCATTAGTGAGGAAGGAAATACTGGGACTAGACAGAAGAAGAAGACTACTGCTTTGGGGATTTTACTGTTTTGGTGCTGATTCTATCTCTAAGGAAGTTGCGGGGTTTTCTCCTTTATGGTTTCCCTAAGAAAAACTCTTAGTGTCTCTTGTCTCTTGTGATGTGCTTATGTTATATTGTTGTACTTGTTATTCTCTCAATAAAGATCCTTACATAATGCTAGCTTAATGTTGAAAAACTAACAGTACTTACACCGAAAGAAGTTGACAATAAAAAAGAAAAAAAGAGAGAAGATTCAAGAAATCATCGGTATTCATTAGATGAGAAAATAGTTCCCATTCCCCCTCAATAGATGACTGACATAGATGCTGAGGAAGATATTGCAACATTAAAGAAAGTTGGTTATACGAAAAATGATATTATTGATCCATTAGTAAACGAACAATCTTGTGAAGAGTTCAATAATTATGTTACTCCCGATGCAAATATGACACAGCAACAACCATGGCCAGTGGTTCAATATCCTAATCGAAGTTGTCAGCCTGTAGTGGATGTAAATGTCACTCCAGCATTTCAAACAACAAGAAATTTTGCATCAAAACGAAATAGATCTCCTAAACACATACAAGTGGATGAGAGTGAATTGAATTCCATGGAAGGTAAGGTGGCTAAATGCACTATCCTTCATCATTGTTCTCAAATAATGAAACAATATTTTGATAACAAATTCGAAGCCAATAATGCCAATTGTTTTTAGCTTTGCTTAAATATAGAAATATGGCGACTGTTAGAAGAAATTTAGGCATAAGAACAATGAAGAATATCGAATCAAGTAATCACATTGTTAAATATCTTGCTACTGCATTCACATCGATTGGTAAAAAAACTCGTTCACAGGATTGTAATGTGTCTCATCGTGTATTGGATGAATCAATTGTATGTAGATCCACAAGACAACATAGTTTACTTAAATGCACATCACAAATTGTTCCTTTACATCCAAAGACAATTAAAAAATATTCAGTAAGAAGAAACAACCTTGATGTAGAGGGACAAATGGAAACATTATGGGCATTTAGCGGTAGGTTTCCCTGCAAAGACATGAAATTAGTTGAAGTAGTGAAGGGCCTAGTGCACACGTTTTGGCACGATAAAAATAGGCCTTCTTCTAACATGAATGATGTGTTGAAAACGAACTAGGGTTTCATGAACACCAAATTGCATGCTATCACTAGGGTTGACTAGTTATGAGATGGAACTAGGGTTTAGTGACCTCTTTACAAGTTATGAGATGGAACTAGAAACACATGGACATGTACAAATTGGAAAACAACTAGGGTTTCATGAACACCAAATTGCATGCAATCAGTACGGTTGACAAGTTATGAGATGGAACTAGGGTTTAGTGAGCTCTTTACAAGTTTTGAGATGGAACTAGAAACACATGGACATGTACATATTTAAAACCAACTAGGGTTTCATGAACACCAAATTGTATGCTATCACTAGGGTTGACAAGTTATGAGATGGAACTAGGGTTTAGTGAGCTCTTTACAAGTTATGAGATGGAACTAGAAACACATGTACATGTACATATTGAAAACCAACTATGGTTTCAGGAACACCAAATTGCATGCTATCACTAGGGTTGACAAGTTATGAGATGGAACTAGGTGTTGTAAGGGAATAAACACCTTACAACCGAAGGTCTGGGGTTACCAACATACTCATGAAACTTGCAGGCAATCGACTCTAGAGTGCAGTAAAGGAAATAGGAGGATAGGAAAGACTCACCCAATACACAACGGTTGATCCTAGCTTGTCGTCTTCCGTTGTGCTTCTCCTCCAAATCCTTTAGGGATGCTTTGCCTTCACCTATCAAGAGTCAATCCTCCAAATACAAGATGATACATATATAAAAACAGGTTAGATAAATCATATACAAAGTCCTGAATCATAAGTATTTATCAAACCACAATATATGAGAGACATTCAAGACACATATGGAAGAAGGATTCTCTTTATTAATAATAATGAAAGAGTTCAGATTACAACCCAATGCCTGAGACAAGGACTCCTCTGCAACCAAAGGATTCTGAGTTCCACTGCTCCAAAGACTTCTGAATAATCTCCACCAGCATAACTTTGCTCTCCAAGTGTGTGTGATTAACACCCTCCCCAAGGCCTGTATTTATACTTGGTGAAATAAGGTGGTTTCGAAGGTTGAGGAGATTGAGACAGTTAAGGTGATTAAGGTTAATGGCTTAACAAATCTCAAGTAATCACGAGTTTTTATTTTTAATGTCAAAGGAAGATGTACGCGGGTATCAATACTGGCAACTCGCATATGACATGCGAGTTTCTCTAAGGGTAACCTGTGTACAAATCTGTATGCGAGATGCAACAACCGATACTCGCATACAACACGCGAGTTGCATATATAAAGAGTCGCGTACATGACTTGACATATCTAAAAGTAAAAATAACCAGCTGGATGGATGATAAATGTAGTTCATAATAAGCCCATATATAGTGTTTTAGGCAACCTTCAATCCATAAATGTCCTTTTGTGTGCCAACATGAGGGATGTCGGCACTCAGACGGAGAAGTGCCATTCAGGTGGATAACAGATACCCCCAAATGTGTGAGGTCAGAGGGAAATGATGGCCGAAATACATTATAATCTTTATCTTTGGAGAACTCAGAAATCCAATGGAGCAGAGAGAGTACCTAAAACAAATACATAGTAATGTCATATACAAATTCACATCTAAGGATGCTATGTTCAATTTACTGGAACACTAGCTCCTTTACAAGATTTGAGTACATCATATGATATGGGTATGAAACCATGTATATTACAAAGGTGGATCGAAGCCACAATATACAATCATGATGAGTCTTCAAAGATCTAGAAGCTGTGTATATGAATAGAACATAATCTTGTGCAACTTAGTCCATAGGTGAGGAACTAAGGTATTCATAAAGAATCCCAAAGAACCAGTATAATCCAAGCCATGTGAATAAGGGTAAGATGAAGTTGAACATGGAAAGGATTCAACAGTTTATCAATCAATACGTGATAATCAACAACTGAAGCAAAGAAATCCACCAATGATAAAAGTGAATACTGAGGTACGATCGTCAAAACTCTAGGTCTTCATCATCAGGAAGTACTGAAACGGAACCATGTTGTGATAAGGAAGGCAATAGATCCTCCAATGGATCACAAGAGTGACTAGGAACTGGGCAAAAGAAGGGATACACAAATAGATAACAGATATAACAATGATAGGATCAGGCTAGAGATCAGACATTGGGTAAAGTCCTTGAACAATGAGCATAACACAGAGATGACCCAAGGAAGCGTATAACTTATAGATAGAACAACTAGACCTATCTGTCATGTAGGAGACATGATCAGATTCCCCAAGTATAAAAGACAAGAGGAGGAGTAAGAAACTCAAAGTAATAGCTCAACGAAAAAGTAATCACTGAGACATGGATATCGGAAAAAACAAATAGTGCTATGTTCAAGGAGGACATGCTACCATTACTAAAAACAAGAGAAAACTTCTTCCTTACCTTCCCTGTTAAATTTTAACGAGTCCAGGAAAGTTAACTCAAATCCCTCTTCATTTTTTAAAAAGCTTGAAGAGACGGGAAAATAATGCTTGATAGTGTCACTGATTCGTGGATTTAATGAGCCCGAACTAGTACATGCTCAGTAGGTGTTTTCACATTTAGAGAGTCTAAAAAATCCAAAGAAGACTCCAAGGGGGTCCTTTTTTGTACAATTTAGTCTCCTAAGGCTGAAAAAGTATAAAACATACCAAAGAAGAACTCTCTCAACTTTCGAAGAAGCAAAGGTGCACCTTTTTCGTACTTAGTCAGGAAGGTCCGAAAAAGGTTAAATTACCACCTACCCAACGCTCCTTCAAAAGCAGCATATAACTTGAGTTTTACGAGTGTGAAGGAAGGCAAGATTACTCAAAAAGATCCATTTGATTACAAGAAATGGGGCTTACACCAATAAACTCGATGCTTTGTTCTTTAGGGTTTAAGGAGCATGCCAAAGACATAAAGCACACTCGAAATATTTTTCATGTTTTGGTCCAGAGCACGAAAAAGAGAAAACTAAACTCATACCGGGGGTTCCTTTTCTGTAAGTTTAGTCCCTTAGGTCCGGAAAAGAGATAAACTTATGCCTGAGAATACTCTTCTCAATTCCAAAGAAAAGAGAGTGTTCCTTTCTTGTATTATTCCACATGGTCTGAGAAAGAGATAACCTACCACCAATGTGGATGCCCATTCACATATTCTTAACGAGCCTGAACAGACAAGTTTACTCGGTAGTCAAGTCTATTTTGAGGAGTGAGACTTGGGCCTAAAGAAACTCAATATCTTTCCCGTGAAGTTTTAATGAGTCCAGAAAAGTCAACTGGTGGCCTCCTTACTATTTTTAACGAGCTCAAAGGAGAGCAGAAAGAATTCTCTAAATGCAAGGAGACGAGTGTCATAGACAGGAAAAACTAGTTCCAAGTGCAAGGAACAAACCTATGCATAATGCAAGGAAAGTGAGCAAGATAAGGACACTCAGGGAATGTCTCCTCAAGGTAAAAGGTGTCAAGTTGCGAAGGAAAAATGATACAAGGGTTAGCGATGATGAGAACAAAGATGAGGGCTTATACAATGAGCTAAAAGCGTGGAAGCCGACATCAGGCTCATAAGTGTGAGAAGGGCACATGTAAATGCAATTACAACTTGAAACACAAGGCGAGGCTAGTAAACAATTGTGAATCCAACTAAGAATCCTGTTTCCAAGAAACAAAAACATCAGGATTATATTTAGAAGAAAATATCTGATGCAGGTCACTTTGGCAGAAACACATGTGACTTTGCTATCTTCTACAAAAGGTAAAGTCAAGGTAGAATCAACTAAAGAATATTCTATAGCACCAAGGCTCGAGGGTTTATAATCAGTAAGATCAACCTCAGAAGGAGAGAAAAAATCAACAAGAGATATAGAGTCTGCAAGAACAAACTCAATATCACAGGAGTTGAAAAATTCATAAGAAAGATCAAACTCATCAGGATCATTGACTTGCTATTCAAAGGAAGAGTCAAAAGTCTCAACAAGACCAACATAAGAAGAAAGGTCATGCTTACTAGGAAAATTAGGGTTAGACTTAGTCACAACTGAACCAACATCCAAAAGAAGGTTAGACTGTATCAAAGACTCTAGGAAGACTTCATCCGAAGGAAGGAGATCATTCAAGATGGGACACATGTATAAAATTTCAAATGGATTGATAGAGTGGAGATTAGGCCCCACAGTCTGTATAGGGTGACTCACTTGGTTAACTGCTGGGACCAAGTCCCAGGAATGTAAGCATGAAAATAGAGGCTGCTCTCAGTAGCAATTGAATGCAGAGGACAAGAGGCCACATAGCACACATGTGGCGGGGTAGTGTCTATAGACACACTGGGAACCAATAAAGGAAAGACCTAGTCTCTAGTCGGGTCAGGAGATGGATCAATAAAATCCAACTGATCGATAGTGACAATTTATTCGCCATGATTAAAGTACATCACATGAAAGAATGTTGACACCATATCTTGCATGGCATAGACATAATCACATCCAAGGAGCATATTGAAGTCCAAGGGGTCTTCTATTACCATGAAGTCAACTAAGACGGTCTTCCCACCCAAAGTAATAGGTGTTTGATCAAGAATTCCAAAGACTATACAAGTTCTTCTATCAAATGCCAGTAACTGACTAGCAGTCAACACAAGGCTAGGAGATCCCATGCCTCGCCAAGCACGAGCAGACAAAATACTAACTGAGGCTCCTTCATCAACAATACAACGAGCAATTGTATATGATTCAACTTTGACCTTTATCTGAAAAGGTGCATCGGAATGAAGGCACGGCTCAACTAGGCTATCCCAATCAAAGGAAGCAATCCGAGAGCTTGGTGGGGGTTGATCCAAAGCGATTTGAGTGCCCCCTTGTTCAGTAAGTTCTGAACTAGCAGTGAAGAAAATGTGACTAGTAGACACTTCACTCTCCAAAGGAAGAGTGGGATTGATCGATACTGAACTTGATTCAACCGCTTCATGAAAGTCAATCTCTGAAGGGAGAGTGGGATTGACCAAAGATGACATTAGTTCAATCACATCAGGATCACTCTTTGAAAGAAGAGTGGGATCGACCAAATCTGAGATTGGTTCGACCACTCGATCAACCAAAGGTTGAGTAGGTTGTACAGATACTATAGGTTGTTCAGGAGAAGGAAATTCTTGAGTCTCGGACCACACTCTTCGCACCTCTGCGATAGCAGGGCACTAGTGAGTAAGATGATCTCCCTCGCATAGCTTACAAGGGAACTTAAGTTTGCACTTCAAAAGACCAGTTTTCTCAACGATGTTAACATGACTAGCAGTGGATGACTGTTTGCTCTCAGCATGACCTGCAGAGGCTAAGAGTTTGCCCCCAGCATGAACACCAGAGGCCGGGTGATTGGGTCCAACCTGACTAAGAGAGGTTGATTGTTGAAAAGCTTCAGAATGTTCAAAAATGGGATGACCATGAACCCAAACTCTCCGCACCTCTGAAATAGAAGGGAATTTATAAGTAAGGTGGTCTCCCTCACAAAGCTTACAAGGAAACTTGGGCTTGTGTTTTGAATGGGTAGTATTTTCAACAGTGTCAACATGACTCGCAATGGCTGATAGATTATCTTCAGCATGAACCACAGAGGCTGAGAGACTACCCTAGCATGACTTGTAGAGGCTGAGAGACTGCCCCCAGCATGACTTGCAGAGGCTGAGAGACTGGATCCAACATGAACTACAGAGGTTGGATGGGAACCACTAACATGAACAACAGAGGTTGAATGGTTATGATCAACATGCTTTGCAGTAGTTGAGTGTGTGCCCCCAGCATGAACCACATAGGCTGGGTGGATGGATCCAACATGACTTACAGAGCTTGGATTGGGAGGTTCAACTTGAACAACAGAGGTTGAACGGGTGTCCTCAGCATGAACTACAGAGGCTGAGTGTCTAGATACAACATGACCTGGAAAGGTTGGAAGGATCCCACCAGCATGATCAACAGAGGCTGGATGGTGAATATCAACTTGACTTGCAAACGTTGAGTGCTTAGATCCAACATGACTTGCAGAGGTTGGATAGGTGACCCCAGCATGAACTACAGAGGCTGGGTGTCGAGGTTCAACTTGACTTGCAGAGGTTGAGCGGGTGCCCCCTTGCTTATGTGCCTTCTTCCTATTCCTCCTTCTTTTACTCCTTTTAGACTGTCGGTTACTAGTATCAGTACTTTCACTGCATGAGGTAGAAGGAGGAGGAGAATCAACTACAGGTGAAGGGGAAGTAGTGTTTTGATGCTCTTTATATAAGGAGCTTACTCGAGAAGCACCAAGAGCATTCATGACAGTTGGAGTGGAAAAAAACCACATCGGTAGCCCTAGGGTGAATCTAGGTAGATTCAAGGTGGCCATCAAGGGAACACCAACATTCCCCGTGAGAGGAATAGAACAAGGAGTTCCCATCATGGGGATCTCTTGGTTGGTGTTCAAAGGGGTGTTAGACATAGTTTCAAACAAGGAGACAAATTCTGAGGTCGATAGGCATCCAAAATTACAAAGCACACACCTAAAGGAACACTAAGTACAGACAAACCATACAGTACTCACTAAAAAAAAATTCCTAAAGCCAAACAGACAAACAGGTATAAGATATACTTTCCAAAAGAAAGCTGATAGACAGTTACTTGGCATACTTGTAGATGTTCCTAGGCACAAGCGGAGGAATCACCCACTTCCCTCCCACACCTTCTACCGGGGTTACCTTCCAAGTCCATCCAAGGTCAACCAGAAATAGCCTTTCGGTGTACCTGTGTATGAACCCTAGATGTCAAAGAGACTAAAGGCTACCTTAACTATATTGATGGTCTGGGGGGATAGTCACAAGCCTGGTTTGTACACATGGGCAGGGTAGCAAAGCCCGAAACCTTGTCTAAGACAGAATCCCCAGATGCGCAAAAACCTTGGTCTACGCTTTGACAAGGAATCGGAGGGTTATCTCCTCAGTCCAAGTATCCACGCAGCCTCGTGCTTAACTCCCATTTGAGAGTAGCTTCCCAGATACAGTCAACATAGAAAAGGGTTTACCTAGTGATTGGCCAACTACATCTGAAATTTTAACACTTGTGGAGAGTTGAAACTCCGTAATCCACAAGTCTAGCCTGGGATAGTTGGTGTATGACCCTATAAAATAAAACTTACTAATAATTTTAAAATTATATCGTTTATTTTAAGGGATGTTTTTAGTCAGAGGGTAAATGGCATGAAACTTATGTGGTGTTTTGACTCAAAGTTGAAACAAAATGACTAAGCAAAGAGATATGAAATGCAAAAAGCAAAACTATTCTCTTTATTTTTCAAATAGAAAACTTGAAAGCCACAAAAGAACAATTTTTTATTTTTTATTTTTTTCAAAAACAATGATATGCCATGCAATGTAGACTAAAAAACTAATCTACATGCATATAAAGCAAACATGTGTTTTTGTATTTTCCTTTTATAAATGCAAAACAAAAATCATCCTATCAACTAATGCAAGCAAGTACTGTAAGCAAAGCAAATAGACAACTACTCTACACCCCACAAACAAATCCTAGGTTTCCCTAAAGTTAGATATCAACCTCTCTTGAAAAGAAGGCTTACAAAGGTAAACAAGCCAACAAATTTGGAATGAAGAGACTGAGCAAAAAGACTGACATAAACAAAGGTGAAGAAGTCCTAAGTATCAATCTAAACCTACAAACAGAGGTTGCTCAGTACCTTGTCCAACAAGGTCAAGCCGAAGAAGGAGGTTGGGGGGGGGGAAAGGCAGCAAAAGCAAGTATATGTTCTTTTTATTTTTCTTTTATAAATGTAAAAGAAAAACTAACTACAAAGCAAAGCATGCAGATGACAAGAACAAAGAAAAAGGAACTTTGCTATACAATCACCAAACAAACACTAAAATGAACTAAAGTCAGTTTAAACCCTACTTGGAAGGGAGGCTTGCATAAGAGACAAGTCAAATACTTTGGCATGGTGAAGTTAACCAACAAAATAAGAAGGAAACAAACACCAACAAGCTTCTAAACTATTGGGATATAGGGCAGACCCAGGATTTATACTGTTAACTTCGCACCAACAAAAGACCCACAGTGTTGGCCCTTTTGGCAACAACCTGTGAACAGGTTGCAGTCTCACCCGAAACAGCTATGGGGTGCCGCAGAATCAGGTTTCTGCAAGCAGAAGAGGGATATTATTGTACCTTTTGTTTCTAACACTTATAATCATACAATGCAAAACTTTACTAGTTACTTCTTTCAGCTTCGCGGTTAGATAAACAAACAGTGCCTTGCTTAACCCTTTACTGGGAATTCCAGCGAAGTTAATATTTAGCAGTGATCTTACTTATCATATATATATTTATCAATGCATAAAGAACATAACAAAAACACAAAAAAAACCACAACACACGATGTAATGTGGTTCACCCCCAGTTTAGGGGTTGTGTCCATAGAACTGTGTTTTATTCAACTCTTTACAAAAACCACAGTTCTGATCTGCGCACTTAGCTGCAGATCCCTTCAAGTCCTCAAATCCATGCACACAGCTACAGGCGTCTGTGCACATAGCTGCAAATTTTCTTTATCACCCAAAACCCCCTGCGCACACAGATGCAGAGGCCATCCACGCACACAGATGGGACTTAACCTTTTCTTACAAAATAGCCTTAGCTTCACATTAATTCATCTTACATCAAAAGCCTAAAATGAATTCTTTTCAAGAGTGCTTATTTATAGTGCACTTATTACAAAACCATGGGCTTAAACCATGGGCACCCCGAACCCTAAACCCTGGACTTAAACCATGGGTTTATTACAAAAATAGGACTTTGAATCAACCCCGACACCCCTAAGACTATTTTGAGTCGTAACTCTTCTTACAAACTCCCATAACTCCGTGAAGTTACCCACCTTAAGGACCGTTAGGGTGCGGGCCCCAACAGGCCCCTAAGACTCACCAGTGTCCCGTCTTGGGACACTCAGTTGCTTTTCTGGTGGTAGAATCTTGCTGGTGAAACATAGTGCATTGGTTGCTGAATCCATACATGTGGTTGTCGGCTACTTGTTCCTTTCCTTCGTAATATTTATGCTGGTTAAGGCCTTCTGGATCTATCAGCGACCTGATCCTTCGATCTGCTTGTCGAACATTTGACCATCCACAACTTAGGGTCCCCAGAATTGTGTGTCAAGGTGCATAAGAAAAACAGCCACCTCGGTTCTGCCAAACCAGGGGGATACATCTTGGGATGTTTCAGAGGCTTCCTGTGAAGACCGGTGCTTTTCTTCATGTAGCTTAGAGCGCACTTTTGCCTTTCTTCCTTCCTCTTAGAGTGAACTTCTGCCTTTATTTGTGCCTTGGTCGAACATGGCTGCACGGGTGGATTGCTCAGAAGGTTCAGCAGAGCTCTCTCCCTAACCAATCGTAATAACCCCTGGACTTCGCGATCATTCGACATAGTTATAACTAAGTAAACTCAAAGAGATGCACAATGCAGGAGTTGCAGGATAATGTAGCATCTTATAGAATCCCGCAACAAAATCTGTCATCATGGTGCATTAATGACGCTGAATCTGATGGAGTGGTGGAAATCCTGTCCACACGACGCCAGATTTTCCCAAAATCTCATCATTGCAAGAAGTTAGGGCAGTTCTCGTGGCGGTGCCGCCAAGTGTAGTTTGTCCCATCCGTCACATTTTAGGCTGCGACACACCTTTGATCTTCGACATAACTACTAACTTCAACTTCACCTTGATAAGTACCTTCGACCCATCCTGACCTATACGACAACCAAACTTCAACCTTCAAACTTTGATAGTCTTCAACACTTCGCAGCTTTGAGAACAACTTCATTATAGTCTAGTACCCAATTCCAACTGTGCTTGGTACTTAGACTGTCCTTCATGTTGTTACTCCTGATCAAGGGGTCCCGATTTTTCCCTGTACTTCTTTAACCTACTTCCATTCACCATGGAAGGTAAAATTTCTCCATTCAATTTAGCTAACTGGACTGCGCCACCATCAGTAACTTTCTTCACTATGTATGGTCCTTTCCAATGTGTTTTGAACTTATCCAGGAATTTTATGAATTTGCTGTCATATAAGAGCATAAGATCACCCTATTGGAACTACTTCTTCTTGATGTGTCTATCATGCCATGCTTTTTCTCTAGTTTTCTGTACTTGTTGCTGGAACCCTGCAATGAATCTGTCCCCTTCAAGTTCTAGTATCTTTGCCAGCCTTTCTTTCATCATATCTGGGTCATCCATCTCTGTTAAAGTAGATATTATGAGGCTAGGGACAATGTACTCCATGGGCATGACTGCTTCTTGTCCATAAACCAACCTAAAAGGTGTATGGCCTGTCAACTTCTTGCAGGTGGTTTTATAATCCCATAGTACTGCTGGAATTCTAAGGTCCCAATCATTTCTATTAGCATTGCAAACCTTCGTCAGAGCATGTTCAAGGATATTGTTAAAGGCTTCGATAGTTCCATTTGCTTGAGGATGATAGGTAGTACTCTTCTGATGATATACTTGAAATTCTTCAGTCAATAATTCAATAGTCTTATTTAAGAAATGTGATCCTTGATCACTCATAAGAATTCTAGGACACCCAAATCTTGACAAGATGTTATCGAAGATAAACTTCGCGGCTGTAGCAGCACTATAGGTCTTGACTGGTTGAGATTCGGCCCAACAAGTAAGGTAGTCAGTTGCTGTAATAATGTATCTTTCTCCGAATTTCCTTGCAGGGGGATTGATAGGTCCAAGAAAATCAATAGCCCATTTATCAAAGGGTTGTAAAGTTACCTGCGGAACTAGAGGCATCTCATTCCTCCTAGATGGTTTGCCTATCCTCTGACAAATGTCACCACTGTGGCAATATTCTCTTGCATCCTTATGAATTGTGGGCCACCACAATCTGGCTGTCATAATCTTCTGTGCTATAGCTTTTCCTGTGTAATGACCTCCTGCTGCGCTAGAGTGTGCCTCAGTAACAATTAATGGCTTTTCATGCTCCAGGATGCATCTGCGTAGTATTTCATCTCGTCCCATATTATATAGCTATCCTACTATTAAGGTAAAGTTAGCTGCTCTAACCACCAGCTGTTTCTTCTGCTGCGTTGTCATTTCGGCGGGTGCAAAACCTGTAGACAAATACTAAACAATATCCTGGAAATAATCATCAACCATCTGGATGGAAAACAACTGGGCATTAGGAAGACCTTTTTCCAAGCTAATGGGCTCTTCTCCTGACTCGAGCCTCTACAAGTAGTCAGGACCTAGGTTCAGTCTTCTAGGTTTGACTATGATCTCAAAGTCATATTCCAGAAACAGAATCAACCATCTGCATATCCTTCCACCTAGCACAGGCTTGTTAACCAAATACTTCAAAGCAGAGTGATCAGTGAACATCTTAAAATGAGATCCTAACAGATAATGTCGAAACTTCTGTAATGCATAAACCATAGCTAAACCTTCTTGTTCTGTAGTAGTATAATTTTTTTCTACTATGGATAGTTTTCTACTTGCAAAATAAATAAGGTGATCGATATTACCTTCACCTATCTGAGCCAACACTATCCCAACACTATCCCAAGAGCAATGGAGGATGCGTCAACATGCACATGACCAACACTATCCCAACACTGAGCCAACACTATCCCCAAAGCAATGGAGGATGCGTCAACATGCACATGAAACTCCTTATTCCAATCAGGGAATACTAAGATAGGTGCAGTTACCATCTTTTCCTTCAAAATATCCAAGCTTGCTTGACACTCAGGCGTCCATTCAAACCTAATATCTTTCTTCAACTGCTTTTCCATAGGGGCTGTTATATGAGCATATCCTTTAATGAATTTCTGGTAATAACCAGTATGACCAAGTGTAGTGCGCAGTTTTTTAATAGACTTCGGAGTTGTTAGGTTCACAATAATGGCTATCTTCGCAGGATCCATCATCAATCCTTGCTTACAAACAATGTGACCTAGCAGAATTCCAAAAGGGGCACAGAAGATACACTTTTTCAAGTTCAAGGAAATTTGATGCTGTCTACATTTGTCCAACATAAGTCTTAAACTAGCTATGTGGTATTTTAATAACCTGAAGATATTCCAATCATAAAAATAAACTTCTAAGAATTTATGTATGAATTCCTTAAAAGCAGAGATGACTACTCTAGAAAACATGGTAGGTGCATTCTTCAATTTAAAGGGCATAACTGTATACTGGAAGGATCCCATTTCTGTAGCGAAGGTTGTCTTATGTCGATCTTCTGGAGCAATTCGAATCTGATGGTAACCTGAAAATCCATCAGTAAAAGAGTACACTTTTTGACCTCCAACATTGTCTAAAACTTCATCTGTAAAGGTAGTGGGGAAAGGATCATGCAAACAGGCATCATTTAGCTTCCTCAGATCGACACAGATTCTGATTTATCCCTTAGTCTTCTTTTCTTGCACCACCATAGGACTGACCCACTCGAACTCTTCAACACGCTCAATGATTCCTGCAGCAAGCATCTTATCCAGCTCCATTCGGACTTTTTCCTTATACTTAGGGTTCAGCCTATAAGGGCGCTGTTTCACAGGCTTTGCATCAGGTTTCAAAGGGATCTTTATCACTCCTATATCACCAAGGATACCTTTCATCTCTGAGAACTTCATCGAAAATAGATCCTTATATTCATGGAGAAGTTGGGTCACCTTGTTTACCATTTCGTCATCCCAATAATCTCCAATGGTAGCATACCTAGGGTTTTCTTCTAACCCAATGTTTACGGTCCGCGTCTTCAGGGGTTGAGACACTTCAAGTGCCTCAACTACTGGTCCATGTACTTCGCAGTGTCCTTCTGACTCAGGAATGTTAATGTTGTGCAGATCGTCATCCTCGTCAATTGCGAGGTTATAACATTCTATTGCATTGGCTTCTTGTGCCTTCCAATTAGGTTGGTATTCTGCTATTTCTTGATCATCAAATATTTTAGTGTGGATCAACCTAATAGCTACATCCAAAGCAAGAGAAACCTCATTAATAGAAAATGTCAGCACAAAACTATCAACAAGACAATCCCAACTTATAGTACCATGGCGAAGCTTGACCTCCGCATACCAGTTCTTTGCTATAGGTTCCAGGGTGTACACAAACCTATGTACCCATTCTTCAGGAGGTACATGCTTCCATGCCTCGTAGCATTGCTCCAAATGTCCTTGAGGACTAGTCTTACCATTAAACCTGCTACGTACCTCCTGAGGTTGGTCCCTGAATCTTAGGTAAAGGGACTTTTGGCATGCTTCCCAACTATGAATGTAATTTTTGTGACCATTCCACCATCTCGCTGCTGTGGCTCTGAATGTTGAATCTAAAGTCTCCATTTTCTGTGAGTCTGGTATCTGCTCTGAGAATTGCACAATAAACTCTTCAAGGTCTGTCGAACCATCAAAAACAGGTAATGTTCTTGTCTGTGAGCCAAGTCGTCTGAGAGACTTGGTAATTTTGGCACATCGATGGCCATGTAGCTCATAAAGTCTGTTCTGCCAGTTTTCTAACCTATCATCTGAATTCGTCATGCAGGAGCTATCACACTGCCAATCCATGATACCTTCGGTAGTAGGATCAACATAATCTTCTTCCTTCGCTGTGATATTGTAGATGTGGTCCAAAACATCCTGGTCTTCATCTCTTACTGGCTCTGTGTATCTCTTTCCTTGAGAAGGGTCCAATGGGAATATGACTCTCTGTTTTTTCCCTTCGAAAGTCATCTGTCTCTTTTTTAGGTTAATGATTGCATCATTGTCTAATGCCCACTCAATACCTAGCAATTCTGGATAGGGGTTGCTGTTGTCAATGATCTCAATAACTTCGAAGTCTGCTACAGTACAGACGCCATCAATATCTACTGGGACCTTAGGGATTCAACCTAGGGGCACAATCTTTTGCTGATTGGTTTCCAACAGAAGGGGTTTCTTCAGGTTCTGAATATGTGGTATTTACAGGGGAATACTTGGTATGCTGACCTTGGGAATAGGATCCAAAATCTCACTTGTACCTTTTGCCACTTTGCAGCAAACCACTTTGCTCGTCGAAGGTATTGTCACTTGCAAACATAGGTTAGTAATACTAAATCTAATAGTTTGATTCAATGAGTAATATACCTTTTTCAGCTAATAGCATTTTAACTCTCAAACTAAATGAATTCAAAAACTTACCCCTTGGTCCTTTGAAAAACTACCACTCGGATTCACTAAAGGAAGTACTCATGTCAATGGCGAACTCCATCACAAATGCTTCAAGGGTTCGCGTTGTCCAGAAATCAACAGCGCGAGATATCTCGTTGTTCACCCTTTTCAGTATATTATGTCTTGTGGGGTTCCAATCAGGAAACTGCTGTTCTTGGAAGTTCGTCCTTCTCTCTGTTAACCTAGATAACCACTGGTGCAACTCTATGTGGATACTACCAAAGAAAATTTCATAAATATCACAAAAAAATACCTTTATAAGAAGTCATTTGCACACGCGGATCTTTGTTCTCTTGCTTAGAAAATTTTAGATAAGTATCATCAAGCCAAATACTGATTTCCTTCACAGAGGGTCTCCAGAACATAGCCCTCGAGGTACGACGTAAACCCCTCTTGAGCAGATACTGAGTTCAACCGGCAACGAAACCAATTTGTTGGGCTATAGGGCAGACTCGGGATTTATACCATTAACTTCGCACCAACAAAAGACCCACAGTGTTGGCCCTTTCGGGAACAACCTGCGAACAGGTTGCAGTCTCACCCGAAACAGCTATGGGGTGCCGCAGAATCAGGTTTCTGCAAGCAGAAGAGGGATATTACTGTACCTTTTGTTTCTAGCACTTATAATCATACAATGCAAAACTTTACTAGTTACTTCTTTCAGCTTCGTGGTTAGATAAATAAACAGTGCCTTGATTAACCCTTTACTGGGACTTCCAGCGAAGTTAATATTTAGTAGTGATCTTACTTATCATATATATATTTATCAATGCATAAAGAACATAACAACAACACAACAAAAACCACAACACACAATATAACGTGGTTCACCCCCAGTTTAGGGGTTACGTCCATAGAACTGTATTTTTTTCAAGTCTTTACAAAAACCACATTTCTGATCTGTGCACTCAACTGTAGATCCCTTCAAGTCCTCAAATCCATGCACACAGCTGCAGGCCTCTGCGTACACAGCTGCAGATTTCCTTTATCACCCAAAACCCTCTGTGCACATAGCTGCAGAGGTCGTCCACGCACACAGCTGGGACTTAACCTTTTCTTACAAAATAACCTTAGCTTCGCATTAATTCATCTTACATCAAAAGCCTAAACTGGCTTCTTTTCAAGAGTACTTATTTATAGTGCACTTATTACAAAACCATGGGCTTAAACCATGGGCACCCCGAACCCTAAACCTTGGACTTAAACCATGGGTTTATTACAAAAAGAGGACTTTGACTCAACCCCGACACCCCTAAGACTATTTTGAGTTGTAACTCCACTTACAAACTCCCATAACTCAGTGGAGTTACCCACCTTAAGGACCATTAGGGTGCGCGCCCCAACATGAACTCAGACAAGAATCACTAACAGAGGCTGACCAAAAACATAAGTCAAAAATCATACCAAGCAAACGAGGTGGGGGAAAGAGCAAAGAGAAAACCCTAATGCTATAAAAAGGCTTACCACTATTAAAGCAAACTTCTTTTTCTTTTTGTAAATATATATTGATGAACAAATGCAATGATAAAAGAAACTAAGCCTATGTTTTTTGTAGTTTTTGAGATTGTATTTTAAAATTGAAATGAAAACTAATTATGCAAAAGCAAATGCAAAAGCTTGAAAATGTTTTTCTTTTCACTTTTAAACTTTCTCAAACTCTACCATGCACCTAAAATGCACTAAACTTGAGTATACTTGGACCTAAAAAACTGTATAAAATGAACAAGCTGAAGTAAACAGGTCAAAAGAACCAAGAATCAACCAACAAAGGGAGACTAGGAACCCTAGCTTGGGTATACACAATGACAAAAAATCACTGTAAACTCATAAAGGAAAGTGACAAACCAACCATTATCAAAATATAGACTGGAAAAAACAATGCCCAAGACCCTGATCACTTATCCAGATAGAGACACTTCAACCTATAACCCAATAGGCCAAGCTACTTCAGCATGCAAACAGAAGACAATCCAAGCAAAATAAACCCAAGGGATTTATGAAAAAGCACAAAGTGTGGTCACCAAAGGTCTTTAGAAAAACAACAAAGTATTCATAAAGAAATCCAACTAACAAACATGAATTACACAAATAGAGGGACAAGCAAACCCAATCCTAAAAAAATCCCTATTTCTTGGCTTGTACGTGACTGTGTAGAAGGGCAACTCGCATACCGTACGTGACTGTCTAAGAGAGCAAACCGCATATGCAGGCGTCTATACACGACTGTACATAAGAGAAACCCATGTATAGGTACACAATTTTTCTCAAAAAATAAGAAAAATCCATAAGACTTTCAAATACTGTGATAAGTATGAACCAGGATAAAAGACCACACACAAATTTCAAAGCAAAGACTGGTCAGGGGTGAGAGAAACAACCTACAGCAGTTTGGGCTCCCTAGCAGAGTCGCCAGTTCTGTTGTAAAGGAATAAAAACCTTATAATCGAAGGTCTGGGGTTACCAACATACTCATGAAACTTGCAGGCAATCGACTCTAGAGTGCAGTAAAGGAAGTAGGAGGATAGGAAAGACTCACCCGATACACGACAATTGATCCTAGCTTGTCCTCTTCCACTCTGCTTCTCCTCCAAAGCCTCCAGGGATGCTTCTCCTTCACTTATCAAGAGTCAATCCTCCAAATACAAGATGATACATATATATAAATATGTTAGATAAATCATATACAAAGTGATGAATCATAAGTATTTATTAAACCACAATATATGAGAGACATTCAAGACACATATGGAAGAAGGATTCTCTTTATTAACAATAATGAAAGAGTTCAGATTACAACCCAACGCCTAAGACAAGGACTCCTCTGCAACCAAAGGATTCTAAGTTCCACTGCTCCAAAGAATTCTGAATAAATTGCACCAGCATAACTTTGCTCTCCAAATGTGTGTGATTAACACCCTCCCCAAGGCCTGTATTTATACTTGGTGAAATAAGGCGGTTTCGAAGGTTGAGGAGGTTGAGACAATTAAGGTGATTAAGGTTAATGGCTTAAAAAATCTAAAGTAATCGCGAGTTTTTATTTGTAATTTCAAAGGAAGATGTACGCAGGTATCAATACTGGCAACTCGCATATGACATGCGAGTTGCTTTAAGGGTAACCCGCGTACAAATATGTACACGAGATGCAATAATCGATACTCGTATACAACATGCGAATTGCATATATAAAGAGTCACGTACATGACTTGACATATCTAAAAGTAAAAATAACTAGTTGGATGGATGATAAATGTAGTTCATAATAAGCCCATCTATAGTGTTTTAGGCAACCTTCAATCCATAAATGTCCTTTTGTGTGCCAACATGAGGGATGTCAGCACTCGGATGGAGAAGTGCCATTTAGGTGGATAACACTAGGGTTTAGTGAGATCTTTACAAGTTATGAGATGGAACTAGAAACACATGGACATGTACATATTGAAAACCAACTAGGGTTTCATGAACACCAAATTGCATGTTATCACTAGGGTTGACAAGTTATGAGATGGAACTATGGTTTAGTGACCTCTTTACAAGTTATGAGATGGAACTAGAAACACACGGACATGTACAAATTGGAAAACAACTAGGGTTTCATGAACATCGAATTGCATGCTATCACTAGGGTTGACAAGTTATGAGATGGAAATAGGGTTTAGTGATCTCTTTACAATTATGAGATGGAACTAGAAACACATGTACATGTACATATTGAAAACCAACTAGGGTTTTGTGAACACCAAATTGCATGCTATCACTAGGGTTGACAAGTTATGAGATGGAACTAGGGTTTAGTGACCTTTCCACAAGTTATGAAATGGAACTAGAAACACATGGACATGTACAAATTGGAAAAAAACTATGGTTTCATGAACACCAAATTGCATGCTATCACTACGGTTGACAAGTTACGAGATGGAACTAGGGTTTAGTGAGCTCTTTAGAAGTTATGAAATGGAACTAGAAACACATGGACATGTACATATTGAAAACCAACTAGGGTTTCATGAACACCAAATTGCATGCTATCACTAGGGTTGACAAGTTATGGGATGGAACTAGGGTTGAGTGAGCTCTTTACAAGTTATGAGATGGAACTAGAAACACATGGACATGTACATATTGAAAACCAACTAGGGTTTCATGAACACCAAATTGCATGTTATCACTAGGGGTTACAAGTTATGACATGGAACTATGGTTTAGTGACCTGTTTACAAGTTATGAGATTGTTGATGGGCGTATTTGACTAAGCCCGCAATGGGGGAAAACGACCCAGTCCGGGATCCTTAGAGCAGGCTCCAAGCTGTTTGGAATAGTCGCTCCTGACAGATTTAAAGGCTCTGTTGGCCTGGGATCCCAGAATACTAATGGTTACAATTAATGCTACTGATAGTCAGTGTTAGCCCTATGCTTATAATTACAAATATTAATCCAATTTATATATTACGGGAATCACGAACTGTTAAAAATAAAACAATTAACCCTAAATACATGAATAGAACGTAAACCTAGACATAGTTCGTATCCTACAAAGTCATGTTATAATTATATACACATGTACAGTAATTACAAAAAGGATAATCTGAATGTAATTAATAAAAAAAATATGACTCAACAAGGTTCTTCAGATAGTACAAAAACAGAAAATAAATAAAATATAATTCTGATCTAAAACCTATCCTGATCAGGAGCAATAATAAATTTAACCTGTAGCCGACTGATGTTGATAAAGATACTGTATGCAAACATTTGTTGGTATTTAAAGACATTTAAATATTACAAAAACCATACAGGAATCGTTACACACTATGTAACAATAATATCAATTATTAATTACAAAACATGACATACCAACACAATCGAAAACAGGAACAGCCGATACCTTATAAATAATATTTGCACAATTCATCAAGGAAATTATAACAAACATTCACAATATAAGAGAGCGAATAGCAAAACTGAAAGATATTATAAACCATATGTAAAGTTTTAAAACTATAAATATGTATAAAACATCACCAGTCCAAACGCTGTAATTACTGATAGCTAACTGTCTAGAAACACAGATAGAATGAACAACAGTCTTGTTCTCGCTTTCCCAGAGTATCGACCCCTATCATGTTCACTATCAGCCCTTTAAATACATTTTGAATTTCCCCAAAATAACACTCTCAAAGAGCTAATAACAACCAACATTACAATCGCTAACAGATATCACATAAAAACGACAAGTGGAGCATGCCGTTTTTCAGCATACGCACAACTATTCCATCCATCACATGGGATCGAGAACATAAACAAAATAACGGCACCTGTAAAATAGTCCTTTCAATATCGATTTGTCTCTAGAAATAAAGGGATCGCCTATATAACCGAAATCCTCAAAATCGGGGAAAGAGATATTCATGATGCTATCTGCGATACAACACACAAGAAATATAATTAAAACATAATTAAAATAGTAACAAATAAAATCATCAACAAACAAATTTAAAATCATCAAATACCTGAACTTGATCATCAAAATAACATATCACCAAACACTACAGATTGACTGGGGCATTAAAAACCTGGATATTAAATCCACTTGACTGACTTGGAGAAGGAGCCTTAAATTGCATTAGAGCGATCTGAGAGTTGAGCTCACACAACTTTTCCTCACTCTTTTCATTCTTATCTTGCAACTTAAGAACCTTCCTTATGAGTTTTCTCTTATGATTCTTCAATCGTAACAGATGCTGACTACTTTCATCAACTTTTGCCTTTAACCCCACATTATCAGCTTTCAATAAATCCCTACTTGCCACTATTTCATTCATCTTGTCCTCCATCCGACGAACCTTGTCGAGAAGACAACTAATGAACAGAGGATGAACGGTTTCCCCAGTTCCACGAAGAACAGATGAGGTTATTTTAACAGGCTTTTCTTTTACCACAGAATCAGTCATGCAATTAACTAGAACTTCCTGAACTTTCTTATCCACTGCTGGAAGATTATCACGATCAAGGGTGACATCAATGTCAGGCTCAACAGGCTGAACCTTTACAGATAGAGAAGTATTTTCAGAGATATCTTCAACAACCACAGGGTGACTTTGACCAGCTATATCAGCAACAAACTCACGATGAACCACATCATCATTAACAGGTGAAGGAGCAGTAGTTTCCTCATCATCAATCACAACCGTTTCGACTGGATGCTTATGACTCATAGGTTTTTTAGCCATCTTGGCTTTTACCATACTCCTGGTTAATCTCCTAACCAACTTAGATTTGAGTAAGTTTCCTTGGCAGTTTCCAATTTTATCACTACTGTTTGGTGGAGTAACGGGTGATAGAGTTGAAATTTTCTTCACACGCCTAGACTGTAAGGAGGTATGGGAAGCGTTCACTGGATTACCCAGGGGTGCTTGAGAGGGTTCTGCACTCTTAAGGATAGGGTTTGATGTAGGTTTACTCAGAGAAGCCGAACCTGAATCTTTATGTTTGCTACAGTCATCAGGACTGTCAAACATACAATGACAAAACCCTGAAAAACCATTTGATTCTATAAACTACTCCCATGAGCGACCTGTCTTTATCAATTCATTCTCAATCAACATATGAATTAGCCCGTGGTGAAAAAGACTGTGGATTACATGCTTCGGTCCCTTTTTTATGGCATTTGACATTTTAAACAAACTGTGCAGAAGATAGTAAGGGATATTAATAGGAAACCCTATGAAGACAGCCATTAAACGAAGATGGTATACATAGGCCGATGACAACCGACCTTCGCAGGTTATATACCTATGAATCAAATCTAGCACGGGGTGCCAATCTTTCAAGAAATACTTACGTGCAACTCCTGTTCGAAAGGAAACTTCTTGCGTCGGGTTCTTCAATAGACTTCTCCATTCCATAATCTCCATTCTCTGATACTTGAACCACTTTTGCCCAGACAGAGGCAGACCTGTTGCATTTGCAATCGACCTCTCATCAACCTGAAAGCACAACTTCTGCTTGGTAGTTTACCAGGGACAAAGAAAATACTCTGGTGACTTCTGGATTAGAATCAGAAAACTTCTCGAAGAACGGCAGCCACCCGACATCCTTAACCTTTTGCAAAAGCCCAGGGTTCGAATTCAACAGGGTTAATTCGTAGGGTTCAACCCTCACGACAAGGGCCATTACTGGTTGTTTACAAATGTGTAACCATGCACAGAATACATGCCACCCCTGAACCAAAGACAGAAGACCAGGCCGTGAACACCTGGAACCAAGACTCAGCAGTACTAAATAATGCACAGGATAAGCCATATGCGAATGCAGGCGAAACCCCTGCGGGTTCAGCATGATCGGAGCCATCACTACTCGGAGTGATAAACAAAAATGACGGTTGAAACCCTGAAAGACTGATGTTATCTCAATCTAGCCTGAATTAAATGACAAGAGAGCTTGAGGTGTACGTAATAACAGGTGCTCCACTGGTAGACAGCCACGACAAGGACTATGTAAGTGGAGGACAGGGTAAGTATGAGTGTCATAATAACACTCTGGATTCGTGATAGGTGTGGCTTGTGCCATAAATCATTCCCGATGAAACCATAATACATGCGTTCCCAATGATATATTTGGCCCATTCATCAAAGGTGGCAAGGGATCATCAACCATATAATTTGAAACTGAACCTTCGAATATCATCATATACAAATAAATAATGGTTTACGAACTTTAGGGTATAGGATACGATTCATGTATCTAAGCTTCAATGGAGTCACTAGGATTAAACCCATGATCACCATTACTCAAACATTGCATGAAAACCATGGTAACGAAACCTCATTAATGTTTCTATCAGTGAAATCAATGAAACCGATGTCTAATGTTTTAAGGGAACATGCACAACTAGGATATACAGCATCAAGCATAAAGACCATGAACACCCATGTGTCAACCTCCCTAGTCAACATTCATCCAAAACCGTAACTCTGAAGTAATGATTTCATTGATCCAATATAACTTGCAAAACTTATTCGAAAAATTTAAATCTCAACAAATCAGTAGCTTAATGGAAACCGCCATATCAGTAGCTGAAAACTCATTAAACCTATCCTTTTAAAATTTAAACATTTCATCAAACAAAATGGAATTTTGTTTGATGAAATACTGATTTTAGAAGGCTGTTGAGCAGGGGCACAACAGAGATGGAACTAGAAACACATGTATATGTAAGGTATGGTGTGGTACATGTTATGATGGTATGGTATATAGAACTAGTATGGTATGGTATGTTAGTATGGTATGATGTTAGTATGTTATGGTACATGTTATGTTATTATAGGGTATTGTAGGGTATGGTATGGTATATTAGTATGGTATGGTATGTTAGTATGGTATGATGTTAGTATCATAAGGTGTTGTAGGGTATGTTATTGTATGTTAGTATGGTATGATGTTAGTATCATAGGGTATTGTAGGGTATCATTATGGTATATTACAGATGCATGCATGACTTATAAGTAGAAACACATGTAAATTTAGTGTTATGATGTTATTGTATGTAATTTACGTAATGTTTGGTATGGTTATGATGTTAAAAAGTTGACGAGTCATAAATTCCTCCTTTAAGTATTGGAAATTCATACTAGCACACATGTGAACCACACATATCATGTTCCAAGATCAAGTAAACCATATATGTATAAAATTGAAACTTGCTTTATATTATATATGTATACAAATAATGTTACAAAAATTGGCATGCCACATGGCCATAATACAAAATAGTGGATCAAAATGTACATATGTGTGTATAAAAACAAAAGTTTACGTCTATGTATCCCCCCTATACATTTATTCTAGTTATCACCCCTTTCACTGCCACTGCCAATGTCTTCGGAGAAGTCTTGCTTTCTTTTCTGACTACTCACTGGTGATCCCCATCGTTGAACAAGATGGATAGGTCACATCAGTGGAGACTACATAAATACCAAAACTTGTAAGTTAGTTTAACAACCTATAAAAATTGTATGTACATTTGTTTAAATTCCAAACCAATATAACATTTTTACTTACTGTACGTGAGTAAGTAATAGTGGGTCATGGTGCCTCACTAGCAGTGACCCCGATTGGGTGCTCTTCAAGCATCACTTGCTCACTATCAAGCTGCATAAACAATATAGATGCCAATGTCAACAAATATACATGTACATTGGGGGGGAAGAGGTGGGTCACCGATTTGGTGCTCTTCAAGCACCAAATCAGAGAAAGCGATACATAAACGTACAAAGAAAGTGATACATAAACATACCTGCTAGCTTGTCAGAGGTGGGTCACCGATTTTGTGCTCTTTAAGCATTGGTGCCTTACTAGAAGCCCGCATAAAGTAATATATGTTAATTTCAGATAATAAAAAGAGTCAGAGACATATATAATACATGGATGGAAAATGATGCTTTCAAATAAAACAAAACATACATGTACCTGGCGGGGAGAAGAGCTGGGTCACCAACAAACTCGCTTTGGTGCTCTTTAAGCACACCGGATCAATATATTCCTGCATAAAGTAACATATGTCAAAGCGATACCTAAAAGTACAAAAACATACAAAGAGAAAGCACCAAATCAGAGAAAGCAATACATAAACATACAAAGAAAGTGATACATAAACGTAGCTGCTGGCTCGTCAGAGGTGGGTCGAAAACAACCTCGCTTTGGTGCTCTTCAAGCACCACTGGCTCAATAGATGCCTGGATAAAGTAACATATGTTAATGTCAGATAATACAAAGAAAATGAGACATATCAATGGGTGAAACAAGGAAAAAGATACTTGCATGTACAAAAAATAATATAAGCAAGAGTTGCAATATATAAATATACCTGGGGGACATGAGGAGGTGTGTAACTAGTGGATCAATTAACTAGCAATGAGAGAAAAGGACTTCTACTTGCATTAGTGAGAAGTTTGCTTTTTGGACATATTCATCAAACTCACATTCCTACTTACAAAAGGATAAAGATACAATTAGACAGTTTCAAAAAATAAAAAAAGTACATGTTGAATCTGTAAAATCATAATTAAAAGAAAGCGATACATAAATGTACCTTCTTTCTTGTCAGAGGCAGGTCATCGATATGGTGCTATTCAAGCATCGGTGCCTCACTAGAATCTTGCATAAAATAACATATGTCAAATTCAGATAATAAAAAGAATCATTTACATATATAATACATGGATGAAAAATGATGTTTTCAAAGAAAGCAAAACATACATGTACTTGGAAGGGGGGAAGAGGTGGGTTTCCAACAACCTCGCTTTGGTGCTCTTCAAGCACCAATGGCTCAATAGAATCCTACATAAAGTAACATATGTCAATGTTAGATAATACAAAGAAAATGAGACATATACATGATGGACAAAAAATGATTTCTTCAAAGAAAGCGAAACATAATTAAAAGCATATTTAAAATAATACCTGCATCTGGGAATCTACCTCTACATGAGAGGGACTAGGATGGGATTCAATGTACTCATCCTGATCACCCTATATAAAACATATTGTATCCAGATTAGGATGTATTGATTGTTACAATCTCTACTATAAATATGTAAAGAACGTTGACAAATTGAAAAGTATAGTTCTTACAGCTAATGGTGAAGAACCAAACCCATATGCAATATTGATAACAACATCGATGTTCTCAACATTAATCGATGGACTATGTGAATCTGGGGTGCCATGGGACACCAGCTGTATATTTGTTCACATAATTTGTTAGATAATTATAGAAATAAATTTTGAAACAATTGAAAATTGTGATATAAAACAAAATATAATATAAAAATGATGAGTTTTACTTACAAATCAAAGTAATCCATTGTCCCAAAACTTTGAAGCAGGGCCATAGCATATGCCTCCACACATTGTGCAAGGGTGTGGAGTAACACGACGCTCTAAACGCTCTGTGTCTCCAGTGCGATCTATAGATGGATCCTTACTGTGCGATGGGCCAGCCTTAGAAGTTCCAACTCCTTGGCCTACATTTCCTTGGACATTGGTCCCATGCTGAAACAATGTATCTGCCAAGTCAAATAAGTCCTCCTATGTATCCTCAATCATAGGACCCACAGGGGGATATACCCGAGGGGGTTTTGGTGTGTGTGGAGGGCATGGCACACTGTTAGGATCCATCCTGGCCCCTTCCCTATCTTGGGGCATCCCATGACCAACACTTTAGAATCCTAAAATATTGAAATAGTTAACATGTTTTCTTAGGATGAATTATGCATACAACTTCCCGAGGAAATAAAATGGGATGTCCCTATTCCCATGAGGGTCTTCATCGAAGACCATATACCAACAATCCATCCAATTGGGTTTCACATTTGGTTCCATTCACCAGTCTATGGAAATGTGTGCTTGATTGGTGGGTGGAACCAATCTAGTGCTAGGGTCTCGGAATAGTGAAAACAATTGGTCTTATGTAATCTTTAGGTTTTTTATGTCTTTATAACTAAAACCATCGGAATAATATTGCTTCTTGGATTCTCTATATGAGCTAATGGTGTACAGAGCTCCTTAGGAATTAGCAATTGTGTTTGTTATCGTGTCCTATGCCTCGGCTAAAGATTGTGTCAAATGATCCCCCCCCTCTAAAAGATGAGCTAAGGCGCCTCAATGCACCCAATTGAGCCAAAATCTATGAGTTCCGGTCTTCTTCTCCCTCTGGGTTTGGGTGTGTGTTCATGTTTGGGTTTGGTTCTTGGTTATTAGTGGGTTCATTTTCCACAGTATCCTGCTCATTTCTATTATCTATTAAGATTTAAACAAAAAAATCCAAATTGTTTTAATTTAACATTCTTTGATTTATTTCAATTTTTTTTATTAAATTTGTTTTAACAAATATAAAAACTATGAAATTAACAAAAAACAATAAAAAATTGAAAACAATTTGTGATTGATATGAGTACTTACTTGCCGTTGGAGCCAAGCCATCTTCACAGCCACCTCCAAATCGACCTCCAAATTCTGAAACGCAAATCGCTGGTGCAGTTTATCGCTCTCCCCAAATGTTCACTGTGCAAATGACAAAGTGAGGCCCACGACCTCTATTTTGTGTGTTTTTTGTTTTCCATATTGCATATGCGATATATATCCCAACTATGATACATCGCATATGCGATGCTTAACTTTTAAAAAACACATATGCGATACTGCCTTACTAACCTTAGCCTCATCTTTGGGCTCAGGATTTTCTGAACGTATCATTAATAACACATATGCGTTATTGATTTACACTTTGGAAGTGTGTTTCCCATTTCTTAAGTGGCACTAAAAAGTGGAACCAACTTTGTGCGAGTGCCCATTTGTGCTTTTGTTAGATTGTATGATGGTGAGACAAGTGTATTGTCCAGACTGTTTTGTCTTGAAGTCATTCCAAATTCAAAATAAATAATTATAAAGGAAAAAATAATATAAAAAATCATTAGCTGATGCATTGATAACCCGCAGGTAATGCATTGATAGTGGTTGTACTAGTTACATGAATAGGTGTTTATATTTTAGAATTTAGAGTGGACTAGGGTTGATGAGACAATAAACACACACAGACATAAAGAAAAATTAGTAGATACACATGGATAATTGGTCGTTAATCTACCAGATGTAGAACAATGGTGGCTACTAATGAGTTAAGACACCTCTAAGTTGAATGGTAGTTGTTTCAAAACCCCAGAGATACCAAAAATCCTACAATGTTAAAGGTTGGTATGGTCCAGCTTTGAAAGCTTAGATACCCTTTATTTCTTAGCTAAAAGCAAACCCTCCAAATAAGGGGTACCAATTGCCAACCAAAAAAAAAAAACTAATATGTAATGCATAAATAATATATTCTTGAAACCAACTTTTTCATAACACTTAACTTTAACATATCCGTATTCATCACCATTTATAAGTTATAAATTAAGTTCTTAATATATAAATAATTATTTTGTTAAATTTTAACCCAAAGAGAACTATATTTACTTTACTACAATGCAATTTTCAAAATTAAAACTACAATTCTCAAATTTAGTCGTGGCAAAAATAATTAAAACTATTATAACAAATTTTTTTAAATGTATTTGTTTATAAAATTGTTTATAAGATCAAAGTGATAGTCATATTATTTCTGTCCTAGTCATATCATATTAAATTTAAATTTTAATGGTTTACAAGATCAAAGTCATAGTCATATTATTTCCGTTGTAGTCATATCATATTATAGTAAAAATTCTTAAAATTTTTATAACAAAATTTCTTAAAATTTTTAATTGTTTATCAAATTATTTATAAAATCAAATTCATAGTTATATAAAAAAAATTTAAAACATTTTAATTGTTTATCGATATTTTGAAGTCAAAATTATATACCTAGAACTCGAAACATTTTATTTTTGAGACGACGTTACTTTAAAAATTATTGTAAAGTTTTATGTTATTGACAAAGGATGGTGAAAGATGACTCTAATTGAATTATTTTACAATTTAATAATTAAAAAGAAGAGACACATTCAAAGAAGATACTTGAAGAGTGTTCACTAACCCACTAGGATGAATGATCTACTGTAAAAGGCCAAAATAACAAATGACAACACCAACATTCACTTTCTAGCTGTTGCACGAGGCAACATCCCTATAATTGTGGTCACGTTCCCAAGAAAAGAGGAACTAAGAAGGTGTCTCATTTATTTGCAAAACTGACCGAAAGACCTAGGCAAGATTATATATACCATCGACTGAGAAGGAGGCTCACTACATTCTAAGAGATTAGAACCTTGTGGTTTGTTGGAAACCGAAAGTTAGGCACACAAGTGGAATTTGATAAGGGGAAGGCTAGAGTGAATTGCTAAGAGTTTATGTCTGCAAGTGTGACTGCTAGGTTACTAAGAGTACTGCATAGGCTTTTACACATCATCTTCATCCTCATGGTTCAGTGAATAGGCTCAGGGGTCGTAAAGCAAGTAATCTTCACTGCTTTTAGGAGACAGTTGGGAGGAATAGTCTTCTTTGGGTGTTTGTGCACTTTGACACTTAACAGGTTCTAAGATGTTTTGGTTATTAACCTTAATTTTATTTTATGTTTATATCTGTAGGATTTATAAAGTTAAAGTTTTTTTTTAATCTATTATCTATTTTGTAATAAGTAGGAAAATATTTCCAATTTCCTATAAATTTTTCAGTTCACGAGTGCTACTATTTATACAAAATTTCATAGTAGAAATAGTAGGCTATCGTACACTTTCTTTTAGAAACAACATGATAATTATGTATATAGTTTCTTCAGAGAATAAATAGTATACCTCATTAAATAATATTTAGTATTTTCTTTAGTTATCTTTTCTAAAACATTGCACTTTAACCAAAAAGGTTAAAACAGAGATTCGTCATCTAAAACAAACAATGAATCTCATTTCAGTTAGGATTTGCTCCCTTTTTCTTTGAAATTAATACATCCCTCAAATGAACAAAATCGATGCTGTTAATAATATATATATATATATATATATAACACTTGACTCTACCAAAACACAGACCTAGGTTTGAAACCTATTAAAATGATAACGTATATTAATAATTTGTTTAATAATTATCTCTTACAACTGAAAGGATTAGGGTTTATTTTAGTTATCCACATCACTCTCTTTTCAACCAATGGGCTTATATTTATTTTAAAAATTGTTAGTTCAAGACAAAGGTTCGAAACTTGTAGGCTAGTTTTACGCTACAATTCTTTTAAACAATTGAACTTATAACTGACACAATGGTTTTTCTATTCAACCTCAGATTCAAGCCAATCTGACATAATATTATTAGAGTTTTCACCATATATAAAAAGAACAAACTATATATAAATATTTATCTAAGAATTGTTAACAGGTCTAGGTTTCAAGGCCGTGAGACTAATGTTACCAAATATTTTATTAACTAAAGACTACAGTAAAGTACCATAGTTTTAACAACAAGGAATAACGTCATAAACCCTAACTAAATTAAAAATCCTTAATGGAAAAAAAACGCAGTAAATAAACAATTTATAGTGTAGTGTTCTTTCAAAACTTTATGACGAGTTTATAGAGTAGTATCGAAGCTCCAAAGATCTATATTCAAACAAATTCTTCCACGGTTGATTGAAAACAAAAGATCATACAGACTGTGATAAAGCTATAATGATTCAGATCATTACATAACAGTATTAAGGATAGTATAAAAAAATTATAAACTAAGATAGAAGCAAATTTTTACAGTGATGTTTTTCCCTTAAACTTTATAACAGTTTTACATTAAAAAATTTCATTACAAACTACCAGAATCAATGGTTTGTAAATAAAAGAGAGGGAATGAAAAATATGCATTTCCCCAACACAACAAAAAGGAATTTAACAACACCATTTATCTCTATAAAAAACACAAAGGAGTATACCATCAAAATCGAAGGAGGCTCATAACTTCCAAAACAAGTTGAGACCCTAAAGAAACTCGGGTTTCCATATTTTCCCTTTCATTTTTTTTCACACCACAGATGCGAATGGAATGTAGGGTTCCAAGGTTCATGGGTCTTACTAGAACCTTCATGGCTAGGTACCATTGACCCAAGCTTCTTTTTGTTAGACCAAACTCCTTGAGAAAACCAGTTTTCAGAACCTCCTGCCGAGAAGATGTTTCACAGAGGTTAAACCATGGCTTGTGATAAATGGCATGATTTTTTATATGAAACAGAAAAACAACAAAAAAATAAAACAGTGAAAACATCTTACCCTTAGTTCAAAAATCATAGTGGGGAAACCGGAGGTGACATCGAAATGAAGAAACTCATGGCTACATCTTGGCAAGAAAACATGTGGATGACTAAACGCATGGTTTTCCAACCTTGGAAGGGATGAGAGCAGTTAAGAGCCTCGACTCTCCTCATCTATGGACAACGCAGAAAAATATCGATGTTCTAAAACCTAAGTTCTTTTCATTAGGGATTTTACAGCTAGACAACACTTTAGAATGCTTCACGTGATTGCAATTAAGCTCCCACCTACCTCCACGTCGATGATTTTTTCTTACCCTTTTCACTATAGTCGAAACCAGATTTTGGTTTAAGGATTATATGACCTTGGTATAAAGTTTTAATTTAAGATCATAAGCCTTTTAAAAATGACTTTTCTTTTTAATCTAAGACCTCACCCTTGAACCTTGTTCTTAACTTTTTCTTCTGACCTTAAGATTGTAGATGTTTTGGTTAGTTGGATGGAGTGAGCCCCTTTTCGTAGGACACCTACATTATCACCAATTTAAAAAATGAATTAGCTTAAAATAAGCTAAGTAAGACTTTAAGACCCTGTAAACCCTATCGTTGAGATACGGTTGTAACAAAACATTAACATTTGTTGAATCCACACAAAGACTGTAACATAGGACAAAGTTGCAGGACACATTAACATGACAATGCAAGCATGTCAACTATAAATCATGACAAGCAGGCTTGACACCTAAGCTTTATATTTGAACAAGTAATTTTGTCTAGTGTTTTTGTCATACTTGAGTTGTCATTTTCTTTGTTAAAAATCATATTTTTAAGCTAATCCTAGGATTGAAAAGTGGAATGTATGAGCTATGTTGTAACCTAGGTTTAGATCTCACCAAACTAAAACTTAAGTAACAAATTTTTATTTTTATTTTTTTACTTATGGATTTTGGATTTGTTACTTGTGGTGTCAGAGCAAGTTTCCAAACATTAGGGCTGAATTTGGCTCAACTCGCATACAAAACTATAAAACCAAAAAACTAACTATGTTCAAAAATTGTTTCTGTACAAAAATATAAATTTTATTTTGCAGGAAATGGAAGGAGTAGAGGCTTTTGCGGAAGATGGATCACATCATAATAATTCAGATATTATATATATGGAATTAATAATCAACCATCTAAATTACTTCAAACTGTAAATGACTTAAAAGTTGAATTTTAGACCGTTAAGGAAGATAACGAAAGGATCCTAAGAGCACAAGAATAATTAAATCAACTATTGCTAGATAAAATACATAATGAAGGAAAAGATAAAAGAAAAGAACATGAATTTGAATCTGGAACTATATCCTAAAAGTGTAAAGGTAAGAAGTTAAAATTTTATGATAATGAAAGTAATTCCTCTCTAGGAGTTAAGGTTAGGTTGCAAAGAGAAAATCATAAATATTCCACTAAAAGTAGTGATAGAGACAACAATCTTAAAAAGATAAAATATAAACCTTATGAAGAAATTTCAGGAAAGTTTAAGAAAATAAAACCCTCTATGTATAACAGTGAGGTGGAAAAGGGCGAAAAATCCGAGGCATGGCTCTTAGGTATGAAAAAGTATTTTCAAATTTATAATTACTCATAGAGGCTGAAAGCTAGAATGTCTATCTATAACTTAATTGAATAAGCTGATATATGGTGGCAGGATATAAAAAGAGTGAAAAACATTAAAGAAAAGTATGTAACCTAGAGGACTTTCAAGAAATATTTCATAAGGAAATTCTTATATGAACAATATTACGAAGAAAGAGGTAAGGAATTTTATGATCTTAAGCTAGGTTCAACGTCTATGAAGGAACTAAGTAACAAATTTTTAAGTTTATTATGCTACGTACGTTATATTATTGATGAAAATCCTAAGATACAGAGGTTTCTAAGTTGTTTACCTCTTAGCTTCAAGGACAAAATTGAATATGACAATCCAAAAATCCTTGAGGAGGCAATGAGGAAAGTTAATTTATGTTATGAACAAAGAAAAAATAAAAAAGAAGACATACCTAGCTAGAAGAGTAAAACAATAAGTAATTTTGAGCAAAGAAGGAAAGGATTTAAGTACAATAGACATTTTAGAAATAACTCCGGAAACTATTCTAAGAATAATTATCAAGGAACATATTGTTAAAGTAATACACATCAGAATTTTACTACATCAAAGAACATAGATCTACCTAATAATCATGGTAAAAATAATGAACAAAGAGAACCTATAAAATGTTAGGAATGTGAGGGACCTCATTATGCGAAGGACTGTCCAAACATAAAGAGGAATTTCAACAATATGCATACAATTCAGTAGAAAGCAACTATTGGTGACGTAGAAAATGAGATGCCAAGAATTAATGCAACCTTGGAGAATTGACACACTGATAACCAAACATCCATGGTTGAAATAAAAGGTATGATATAGAACAAACCTATTTCTATTTTGATAGATTCAGGTGCTAGTTTAAGTTATGCGTCCCCTAGTATAGTAGAAAGTTGTAACTTGAATTTAAAAAATCTTGGTTGGTTCAGTTAGCTACAAGAACCAAAAGAAATGCAGTTAGCTATGTTGAAAATTGTGAAATGTTTATGAGTCAATTCAAAACTAAGGTGAAATTAAATGTATTACCACTAGGGTCATATGATGTGCTAATAGGTATGGACTGGCTAGAAAAACAAAAACTAGTTTTAAATTGTTTTGAGAAAACATTTACATGCTTTAGATGGAAATGGAGAAACAATTACCATTAAAGGAATATATTATAGCTGATTTTACCACACATGGTTGATCACACATTTATGGCCTTCGCTGTCCCTCTGCAAACTCTTTTGACCCAATGGAATTATATTATACTTTGATGTTCCAAGATCATCCGCAAAAATTGTCGGTTTATACCTATACATGACTTTTAAAGAAATACTCTCATGTATACGCATCTTTTGACCTCAAACCTACGTACATAGGGATGTGTGCAAAATAACAAATAGTTTTGGATTTTTCCTCATATAAGCCCAAATAACTTGACTCTTTTCCTTCCAAATGCCTTGAGAACACTCAGATTCGACCCTCCATTACCTCTTTGGAGTGCTATATAAGGAACCCCTTGGATACATTGAAGGAGAAGAAATTGAAGAGTAAGGAAACTATAGTCCATTGTTGCATCATTTTATATTATACTTGAGTTTGCATTTCTTTGTCCCTTGGAGCACATATTGTTCTTCTCAAGATTTCATTTTCTTTGTGAGATTGCTATCGAGAGATGGAGGATTGAAGTGGTGGAGGCCTAGGTGGAGGACTCGGTTTATCCACTTCGCAGAAGTGCTGATAGAGTTTGTCACTATTGTAGATCTGATTTATTAATAGAAATATATTTTCCTGTTCAATTCATGTGCATTTTGAATATGAATATTGAATCTATGGATGTATTTATTTGCTTATACATGATTGATAATATATACTAGAGTATTTCTAACACATTTATATATATCATGCTTTCCTTGTTTGTTGTTGTTGAGAGAAAATTATAATTGCAATTGCATTGGAAAAGCTCAACGATGATCTGCTTCAACCGTTCGGAATAAGGTACAATTATCTATCCCTTAGTGTTAGATTTGCTTATTGCTCTTTTGTATTGGGAAATATTGATTTCTAGTGTCATACTATCTATTGTGGTACCCCCAAGCCATAGGAAGTTTCTCTTTGTAACAAAATTGGTGACTCCATTGGGGACGTTCCTAGTCGATTTTTATTTGGGGATTGGGTATACAATGTGCTTGAATTGCTCTTTATTTATCTATTTTTGTGTCAGGTTTGTGGGTATGCTTTCCTAGTAATGTCCTATAGGATTAATTTGGTCTTGGATTATCATTTTTCCCTCTTTTTATTCCCATATGCAAGTATTTTCATTACAGTCATGTATACACATAGTTTTCTCTTGAATTCCCAGGTATATACGCAGGTTTACTGCATACAGTCGCGTATGCTTTTCTTTTGATCTTTATCTAGGAGATTGAGTGTTGCTGGGTGAGTTTTGATGATTGCTGAGTCTTCTTGGGTACTGTTGATGTTTATATATAGCCTATGTTTCTAACCAGAGACCCATTTTGATTTTATTTCAATTAGGTTTTGTTCTTGTCATTCATTTTTTCCTTTCTGTTTTGGGATTAGTGCATTAGGTCTCTTTTATCTTGGTTCCTTTCTTGGCTGTTGTTTGTGAGTGGTTGCAGGGTCTAAGAGTTGTAGGGTCTATTATTGTTTTTTATATCTCATTTATTTCTAAAAATACAAAAATATTTTTCTTTTGCATCATTATACATTCTTGCATTTTTGCACTCACATGGTACTTGCATTAGGTTTTTCTTATTGAATTGTACTCAAGTGTTCATTTAGGAATGATTTCATTCTCATTTGAAGGAAATAATTTGTATCTCACGTAGTGGCATACCCTATTTTTCATTCTACAAAATTGCAATTTGGAATTGTTTGTTAGGTGTGCATATTTATTTCATTGCCGAGTCTCAATATCATTCATTGCATGACCATTTCCATTTGAGTAATTACAACCATTAAAATCAACTCTTAATTAGAATGAACTACACATTTTTCTTTTATAGGGTTCACCAACAAGATTGGGATTTAGAGTCTTGGAATAGTTCATTGTGAGTCAATTCTCCAAGACTACTAAACACAACAAGTAGCTGTATGTCCAGGTGAGAGAGATAAATTATTTCTATAATTAGTGTTTCTCAGGATTCTCCTCTTACATAGGAGTCAAGAATAAGGCAGCACACACAATTGTGATTGGGATAGCCCTTGGTCACTTTCTATGAGTGCCGAAGATATTTCCAGGATCGTATCCATATCTGGGGGCTTTTGGGGTACCGGTTGGTTCTTTCGAACTTCGGGATTTTCTACCCTGCCCATATGGTTGATCCCACCTATGAATGTCCTCCTGAGCATTGGTTATATTGGGGTGACCTTAGTTTCCTTACCTAGGTATTGCAGGCCCATACTTGCAGAGGTTATTATGTAGGTGTCTTTGCTAGGTAGGGGTAAGACATCACAATTGCTTTACGCGTTGAATCCGAGGGACATTGTAATTGGTTACACACCTCCACTTGTATTGTATGGGAGTCTTGAGCCTCTCCTAGGTGAGACATACTTGCTACATTCGGGAGCTCAGTTATCCTCGCCTTAGATTGCTTGCATTTTGGATGTAGATTTTCTTAGGAGTATGCTCTTTGTGCGCTAGTTTGATTTTGGGATCGTGGTTACTTGGGTATATTTATGTTCTCTTGAGTTCAAGTCATTTTATGTTTGGCATGCCTGACATCACTACAAGTACCCTGTCACCCGCTCCAGGTTCTTGTGCAGACCCTGGTGTTGGACTAGGGGGCACCACAACCCCTTACCTTGCTCATATTTAGTACTGGTCATATTCCATCCTCTACTCCATTTGTGGAGGATTTTCACTCCCTACGCCCAGTCTTAACACTAGTGTTCATTCTCACAGGGGTGGTAGTGGATATGTGAAAGTGGGGCCTACACCTTACATTCCTTCTTATGTCCCATCATCCATCGCATTGTTTCCTTTGGATGTAGTTGTCATGATCAATCCTTCCTATATCCTATAGTTTGGACTCTTTATTGACTGTTTCCAGCTATTCTAGACTAATATTGTTCTCATGTAGGGTTTATTTTTTGTACACTCTCACTGAGGATTTGAATCGTTCGTTCCCATCACAGGTATAATGTACGAATTGGCATATATGTTAGGATTTCACATCCTATTTAATTTTGCATGGCCTTAGAACATTTCATCTTAATCTTAGGTACAAACCCATTCCATAGTGTGATAGAACCTTCATGTTGCTATTAGAAGTGATATTGTGCGAATGGTAGAGCTTTCCTATACATCGATGTCCTAGTTATATCCATTTTTTCATTTGGTACCCATGCTGAGATGTCTCCTTTCAAGTTGTGGGAGTCCCTTTTTTGTCCAGCCATGTCCTTAAGCAAGAGATTCATACTCCTCTTGAAATTTATGTTGGATTTTGCCCATAGGGACTCCCTTGTATATGTCAAGTTGTAATTGCATTTCATGAGTTTTGATTGCAATATTGAGCTTTATGCCAACTCTCTACTTCAGAGTTATAAGCCATATATCTCGAGCTTGTCTCATGTCTAGCAAAGTAAAGCCTTTTACATATCCTTTGCAACTTGATTACCCCTTTACCGGGAAGAGACCTTACCCTGAGTATCGTTATCCTGCACATGTTTCCTTGCATTGAGCATAGGTATGTTCCACTACTTGGAACTAGTTTTCCTATCCCTGACACTCACCTCGTCCTAGCCATGTACTGTGAAGAACTTTTATTCTTTTTCAAGATTTTCAAAATATCTAAAAAATTCCAAAAAAAAAAAATGTAAAAAGTCGAACAGGAAAAGATGTTATCTTTGGTAGCAGTGGAGTCGTGTCGCCTTCGAATAGAGCACTGTATCACATCAGTTGGTTGGGTTATTAGTTTGACTTTAGTATCTTTACTCATTACTCTTATTTTATCTCCATCGACTATTTAGGCTTCCCATTAGAGGAAATTTGAGGTCTTAAATGGGCCTCCTAAGGAAAATAATAAAATAATAAAATAATAGTTATTAATTTTGGAGGAAGAATGAAAAAAACTACTTTTTGTGTTCGTATTTTTGACATATCTCCCTGTGTTTTTACTCAAATTCTGATTGGGAGAGCTTGTTGGATGTGGATTTTAATTCTGCATCCAACGAGTACCCACATTGCATACTTTTGACGGACCCTGCTACCCCAAAAATAAGAAATAACTGAAAAAAAATTGATGATGACATCATCATCACATTTTTCAGGTATTTCTTGTTTTTGGGGTAGCGGGATCCGTCAAAAGTATGCAGTGTGGGTACTCGTTAGATGCAGAATTAAATTCCACATCCAATGAGCTCTCTCGCTTGAAATTTGAGTAAAAACACAGGGATATATGTCAAAAATACGAACAAAAAAAGTAGTTTTCTTTTATGAAAAATATGTCATTTCAACCATTATGGCTGACTCATTTTATTGAAATTCTATTGGTTCTTGAATTCCAAGTCACAAAATTTATTGTTGCCGCATTTTATTCTAAGTCCCATTTTAGACCCCAAATTTCCTCTGTTGATGCCTCCTATGTCACAAAGATGTCCTAGTTTGCATATCGAGTCCATGCTTCCTACCTTAAGTCACCACTTTTCTTATGCTCTTGTTCAAAGGAAGTTGAAGCCTGAGTCAAGCATTCCGTAGTTATCTTGACTTTGCATGTCGGCCATTCTCGGTACTATTACTAGTTTGTGCACATCTTATTCAATTTATTTAACATTATACAACATTGTTGAGTACCTCATGTTGGTTGATGGGGGATTAATTAATTCCCTCCTCCCATCGGATTCCATTCCATCGACATCAGATCATTTATTCTGGAATATGAGTCTAGAGTCTTTTGAGTGCCTTGAGACTTACAATCATTAGTGGTAGGTTCTCTCGCCATCAAAAACTTTGGGAATACATCAATTTCCCTTGATCGATGGATTCTTTCAAGTGTTTGAACTTAACACATCGATTCACACTTGTTAGATTGCACTCTGTACCTTGATTCTCATTTTCTTTATCAATGGGTTATCTCATGTCTATTAACGGTATACATCAATGAATGGTAATCAAACGATGGAATGCTATTTTCAACCTCGACACATCTATTCACAAAGTAGGACATTCACTCATAGTGGTTTGTGTAGAAGAGCTTCCTGCAGTTTGGTGGCATTACATATATGTTACTTCCTTGATCATGCCAGTATTCATGAGATTTCAGCTCTCATGATTTTTATTCCAGATTCCAGTGTATATCGGATATCTTCATCCACTATGAATATCTTGATCCATTATGTATTGTACATGGTGACGACCACACATGACACTTTGTATATCATGCCTATTCATGGCCATTGTACTCTTATGTATCTGGGACCGCTATATGTATTTGCAGTCACATGCAGAGATTGATTATTGTATTATACTGATGAGTGGCTGGTTCTTCCACTTGGGTATTCATTACTCCACTTTTGGGATGGATTTTGTAATTTATTTCGGTCATCATGTTACCCCTCTGACCTCACCTATTAGGGGGAATCTTTTATAGCTGATTTTACTACACATGGTTGATCATACATTTATGGCCTTCCCTGTCCCTCTGTAGACATTTTGGACTCCATGGAATTATATTACACTTTGATGTTCCAAGATAATCCCCAAAAATTGTATGTTTATACCTATACGCAACATTTAAAGCATTACTTGTGTGTATACGCATATTTTGACCTCAAACCTCCGTACATCGGGATGTGTGCAAAATGACAAATAGTTTTATAGTTTTCCTCATATGAGTTTGAATAACTTGACTCTTGGCCTTCCAAATTCCTTTAGAATGCTCGGATTCGACCCTCCATTACCTCTTTGGAGTGCTATATAAGGAACCCCTTGGATACATTGAAGGAGGAGAAATTGAAGAGTAAGGAATTTATAGTCCATTGTTGCCTCAGTTTTGCTTATACTTGAGTCTGCATCCCTTGGAGCATATAGTGTTGTTCCCAATATTTCCTTTTCTTTGTGAGCTTGTTGTCAAGAGATGGAGGATTAAAGTGTTGGATTCCCAGGTGGAGGACTCGGTTTCTCTAGTTCGCAGAAGTGCCGATAGAGTTTGTCACTATTTTATCTCTAATTTATTAATAGAAATATCTTTTCCTGTCCAATTCATGTGCATTTTGAATATGAATATTGAATCCATGAATGTATTTAATTTCTTATACATGATTTATTATATATGATAGATTATTTATAACACATTTATATATATCATGCTTTCTTTGTTTGCTATTGTTGGGAGAAAATTACAGTTGCAATTGCATTGGAAGAGCTCAATGGGGATCTACTTCAATTGTCTGGAATAAGGTACAATTCTATATCCCTTAGTGTTATATTTTCTTACTACTCTTGTGTATTGGAAAATATTGATTTCTGGTGTCATACTATCTGTTGTGGTACCCCCAAGCCATAGGAAGTTTCTCTTTGTAACATAATACCTAGAAAAGTTTTTGTTAGACAGATTTCAGCTTTGCAAATGAAAAAGTCTATACGTAAACATTGTAAAGTTGTTGCTGTGCATGTAATGAATGATGAACACACGAATAAATAAGATAAGTTAAAATTCAATGGTATACCAATCTTAAAAGTATTTTCAGATGTATTTTCAGAAGAGACTCTAGGATTACCTTCGAAAAGAGAATTGGATTTTACTATTGAATTAGTATCGAGAGATGGACCCAATTCAAAGGATTCTTACCAGATGAACATATTAGAACTTAATGAATTAAAATTACAACTACAAGAGTTAATAGATAATAATTACATAATAACAAGTGTATCCCCTTAAGGAGAACCTGTCTTATTTGTTAAGAAGAAAGATGGCACATTATGATTATGTATAGATTATCGTCAATTAAATAAGAAGAAAATTAAAAACAAATATAGTTTTCCTCACATAGATGATTTATTCGATCAGATATGTGGAGCAACAATATTCTCAAAAATACACTTGAGATCTCGATATCACCAAGTCATAATTAGAGATGAAGATATATTTAAAATTGCATTAAGAACCCGATACATGCATTATGATTTTTAGGTATGCCATTTGGGCTAACAGACACTCCAACATATTTTATGTGTTTAATGAACAATGTCTTAAGTAAATATCTGGATAAATTCGTAGTTGTCTTCATAGATGACATACTTAATTATTTAAAAACAAAAGAAGAATATGATGAACATTTACAGATAATATTAGAATTTCTAAGAGAACACAAACTATATGCTAAATTTAGTAAATGCGAATTCTTTAAGGATAAAATAAAATATCTAGGTCATGTGATAACCAAGGCAGGGATATCAGTGGATCCTGATAAGATAAGAGAATAATGGGATGGCATATTCCTAAAGATGTATCGGATGTATGATCGTTCATGGGGATTGCAGGATATTATCAAAAATTTATAGAAGGATTCTTGAGGATCGCAAATCCCATAACATCCTTACAGAAAAAGGGAGAAATTTTTGTTTGGGATTTAAAATGTGAAGAAATATTTAATAATTAAATGAATAATTAAAAACTGCACCTATCCTACAAACAACATATTTAGATAAGGAATTTGTTGTATGCACAGATGCATGCATTAAGGGCCTAGGTGGAGTATTAATGCAAGAAGGTCATGTAATAGCATATGAGACAAGAAAGTTAAAAATACATGAAAATAATTATGCTACCTATGATTTAGAGTTGGTTGCTATAATACATGCTTTAAAAATGTGGTGCCGTCATCTATTCAGTTAAAGATTTTTATTAATGTCTCACAACATAAGTTTAAAATATTTGTTTGATCAACAAAATTTGAACGCAAGGAAAGAAATATGATTAGATTTCCTTAGCAAATATGATTTCGAGATTAAACATCTAAAAGGGAAAGAGAATAAGGTGGTTTATTCCTTAAGCATAAATACAAATATGAATTTTATAGCCATTGTTAGAAGCTATAATACAAGATTGGACGATAAGTTTGAAGATGGAATACAAATGAAAAAATCTTAACAAAACTTAAGAGAAAAAGTTACAGAAAATGAATATGAAAATGTAAAAACAGATTTTAGTTTGAATGAAAAGTTTTAATGTCGTATAAAAATAGATTATATGTACCTAATGTACCAAAAATTAATTTGCTGATTTTAAATGAAGTACATAAGAGTCTTTACTCAGGACATCCTGGTTACCAAAAGATGATAACACTGTTAAGAAAGGATTATTTCTGTCCTAATATGAAGAATGAAGTGGCTGAATATATAGCTAGGTGTATAGAATGCCAGCATGTTAAGGTTGAGCATCGACACCCAGTAGGTTTATTGGAACCATTACCAATCTCATATTGGAAATGGGAAATAATCAGTCTTGATTTCATAACAAGACTGCATAAAAATAAAAAGCAAAATGATTATGTGATGGTAGTGGTAGACAAACTTAGAAAAGAAGCTCATTTTATACATGTTAAAAATACTCACAAGGCTGCTAATATTGTTGATATATTTATGAAGGAAATATTTTGTTTGCATGCAATTCCTAAGATGATATTTTCTGATAGGGATCCTCAGTTTACTGGAAATTTATGGATATCATTGTTTAAAGGATTAGATACTAAATTAAATTTTAGTACTTCTTATCATCCGCAAATGGATGGACAAACAGAAAGAGTAAATTAAGTTTTAGAAGATATATTATGGATGTATGTTAGAGATCATCCAAATAAATGGGAAGTATATCTACACTTAGTGGATTTTGCATATAACAATCATTATCAAGCTTCAGCTAAACTTATTCCTTTTGAAATAATGTATGGTAGGAAATGTAATACTCCCATTTCATGGAGTAATCCAGTTGACATATTAATGTTAAGACCTGAATTGTTAAAAGAAATGGAACTAATAGTGAAACAGGTATAAGTCAATCTGAAAATTGCACAGGACAAACAAAAGAGTCACTACAGACCTTAAAAGAAATCAAAAAGAATTCCAAGTAGGTGAGCATGTTTTTGTCAAGGTAAAACCCATAAAAAGCTCCTTTAAGTTGGGGAGTTGTGCTAAATTAACACCTAGGTATTGTGGACCGTTTGATATATTGTCAAGGTTGGACTAGTTGCTTATAAATTAGTTTTACCACTTAATCTCAAAATACATAACTTATTTCATATTTATATATTGGAAAAGTTTTTACATGATGCTTCTCATATAATCGATTGGAATGTTATTCTAGCAGAACAGAAAGGATATTTTCAGGTGGAAGCAGACTATATCCTCGACAAGAGAGAAATTTTTCTCTGGAATCACACCATAGGACAAGTAAAAGTGCAATGGAAGCACCTTAGTCGAGATGAAGCAACCTAGGAATTGGAGAGTCATATGCGGGATGCATATCCAATTTTGTTCCAAGAAGACTCAGATGATACTTAAACAACATTGAGGATGATGTTGAACTTAAGAGGGGTTTTTTGTAACCCACCTAGAACTAAAAACATTTTATTTTTTAGAAGACGTTACTTTAAAAATTATTGCAAGGTTTATGTTATTGACCAAGGATGGTCAAAGATGACTGTAATTGAATTATTTTATTATTTAATAATTAAAAAGAAGAGACACCTATCCAAAGAATAATATTGAAGAGTGTTCACTGACCCACTGGGAGGACTGATCTGCTGTAGAAGGCCAAAATGACAAATGGCAGCAATGACATTCACTTTCTAGGTATTGTTGGAGGCAACATCCCTATAATTGTGGTCATGTTCCCAAGAAAAGAGGAACTGAGCAGGTGGCTCATTTATTTGCAAAACTGAGCCAAATACCTTGGAAATATTATAGATACTATCAAATGAGCATGAGGCTCACTACATTCTAAGAGATTAGAACCTTGTGGTTTGCTGGAAACTGGAAAGTTAGGCAAACACGTGGATTTCGATGAGGGGGAGGCTAGAGTGAATTGCTAAGAGTTTATTTCTGCAAGTGTGATTACTATGTTACTAAGAGTACTGAATAGGCCTCTACACAACATCTTCATCTTGGTGGTTCAGTGAACAAGATCAAGGGTCCTCAAGCAATTAATTTTTGCTGCTTTCAGGAGACGATTGGGAGGAATGATCTTCTTTGGGTGTTTGTCCACTTCAACGGTTAACAGGTTCTAAGATGTTCTGGTTATTAACCTTAAATTTATTTTATGTTTATATCTATAGGATTTATAAAAGTTAAGTATTTTTAAAACTATTATCTGTTTTGTAATACATAGGAAAATATTTTTGGTTTTCTATAAATTTATCACTTCATGAGTGCTACTGTTTATACAAAATTTCATAGTAGAAACAGTAGGCTATCGTATACTTCTTTTTAGAAATAACATGATAATTCTATATATAGTTTCCTCGGAGAATAAATAGTGTATGTAACATACCCATATAACCTGTAAAAATGCATATATATAAAAAATTTGCAAACATAAAAAATTTTCACATAAATTTGGCGATAACCTTCCATAACAATTCACCCTTAAGTTAAAAAAATAAACAACATTTATTTCTGCAAACAGATCCGCTTCTGCGACCAAATATTCATTTTGTACTAAAACTAACTTTCTGACTTTTGCTTCCCGCATTCCCCCCATTAGCCTTTCGCTGGAAATCGAGATACTGACTTCTGACAAAATCCTTTATCAACACTTTCGCCTTCTACCTTCTGTCTTTCCACCTTCCATTACAGACTGCAAAACTCAGAAACTTAACCTGTGACAAATTCATTCATCAACACTTTCACCTTCCTCCTTCCTCCTTTCTGTTGCGTAATGTGTAACTCAGAAAACTTAGCATGGGGTGGAATCGTTCATTCACACTTCCGCCTTCTGCCTTCCACCTTTCCACTTTGGACTATGGAACTTCAGAAAATTAACATTCTTATAAATTAACCTTTCCTTTTTTCTTTTCTCTTTCCTCTATGCGGATCGTGAATTGCAGAGATCTTAACATTATTGAGACTTCACTTTTCTTTTCTTCCTTCCTCTTTCCGTTGTGCGAATCATGAATCATGGAAGTCTATATATCCTTAAGACTTAACTTTACTTTTCTGCTTTTTTCTTTCCACAGTGTGGATCACGGAAGTCTTAACATCCTTAAGACTTAACTTTTCATTTCTGCTTTCCGCTAAGCAGATCATAGATCAAGGAAGTATTAACATCCTTAAGACTTAATTTTATTTTTTAGCTTTTGGCTTTCTGGTGTGCAGATCGCGGAAGTCTTAAATTCCTTAAGACTTAACTTTTCTTTTCTAGTTTCTGCTTTTCACAGTGTGAATTGTGGATTGTGGAAGACTTAACAGTATTAAGACTTTTGTAGGCCTTTCAAACCAAGTTTTTTTGCATATTATCTCAGTTAATCCTTGGCATGACTAAGGAAATATCCCAAAAATCAAAGGAATCCTGTCTTTAATCCATTTGAGCTACTTAAAACAACTTATACTTAGGTGTTTTAGATGTTTGTAATAGTCAGTTTCTTAAGAATCTCGAGAACCAAATCCTCCTTCACAATTTTTACCCCCTTAGGAAATAAGAGCATTACACAGAACTTCACTTAAACAGGGAAAACCTGGGAGAGCACATTGGCTTCCCTACCAGGGATTCCTTACGCTCATTTAAAAAAAAAAAATAGGTAGTATCGTAGTAAAACTTTAAAGGAACCGAACTACACTATTTGAGTAGCCAAAATCACTAAACACAAGTTACAGTCATTGAAAGGTAGAGTAAATGCATTACATCTTCAGTGATCTATGCATCCCATGCAGTCATAACCATTCCCAATAGACCAAGAGTACTTCTCCTATGAGAATGAAAAAACCCAAAGCAGGAAATCAATGATGGTATAAGCCTACTTGGAAGATAACTTCTTGTTTCACACAGTTGGAATGATGAGCTTCGAGTTGCAGAGGGAATTGATCATTCCATTGATCATTTTCAGCAAAGAATACAGAGTGTAAAGATTGTACATCATTAATAGATCCATGGTAAATATTTCCATATGAACGGTGGAGAATAATTTCATAGAAAGAGGTAGCTCCCGAGATAAAAATTGAGAAACAAAAGTGCTTGCGGACATCACACCTTTATGATCAACGATAGAGATAAGTCTTGTATAATATCAATGGTTGTGAGTTATTTCACTGATTCAACTAGCACAGATTAATAAAATCCTGGTGTGCACAAAATTCTTATCAAAACCACCTTATGGTGTTTGAGATCCATCAGCCAACCCGATCCGATAGTCCTCAGGGATTTTGCATGTCCAATAAGAAAGGGCGTTAACGACGGAGGGGTGCATGAAATTCTTATCCATCCATCTTATGGTGTTTGAGATCCACCATCAATCCATATCCAAATTTCCTTAGGGATTTCACACGTCCAACAAGAAAGGGATTTAACAGTGTACGGGTGCGTGGAATTATTATCCATTCGCCTTATGGTGTTTGAGATCCACCGTCGATCCAAATCCAATGGTTCTTAGGGATTTCGCACGTCCAACAAGCAAGGGAGTTAATGGCAAAGGGGTACACAAAATTATTATCCATCCACCTTATGGTGTTTGAGATCCACAGTCAATCCATATCTGATGGTCCTCAGGGATTTCACATGTCCAACAGGTAAGGGAGTTAACGGCGGGGACATGCGTGAAATAATAATGTAATCCAGTTCAACATAGACTTGAAGTCCGCTCTTCGTTGAGTGTTAGTGGGATCATAGGTCAGGTTGGTTAACTTTAGCAGTTGGCTAAAGTTGCAACCGTCTAAAAACTTTTATCACTCTATCTAAGGATGGTGTACAATGACTCAACATATTCCGTATACTCGTAAACACTTACAATGCATAAATTAAGTATAACCAAAGAGTACATAAAGGAGTACACACCTATTTAACAACAGTGATTTCATCAGTAGACCTAAGGAAATATATTAACATTACATCAACATGTAAAATGTACATTCTTACAGCTACCGATGCGCCTTAAGATCATCAATAAAAGGAAATTATGCAGTAAACAAATAAATCTGTGCATAACCACAATCTACCACTTGAGTTGTCATTTTTCCAAATGTATTCCCAACAGCGTATGAGTACACTAGTTCATAAGTCTCATTAACATCAACAAATCTAAGCTTCTATTTCATCATTTCATTGACATTAAACACATCCTAAACATGAACAAGCACACCCAAAATTCAATAAAAATAAGAGGTACAATACTTAGTACTGGAACACATTGATATATGAGTCACAATGAAAAGGGAACAACCACGTTCCACCCAACCATAGATTAGGCACAAATCTCTCCGTCCTCAATCACCTCTGAGCTAAAATATGCATGCCAAGAGTGGTGACAGTAAAACTCAGTTTCAGTTGTCCAGTTAGAAATCCTTGCCTAAATCAGAGTACAACAAGAAAATCCTTCCTCTAGCATACTGAGCAATGTCCCGCCTCCTAGCATATGCTTCCTGTTAGAATAATCAACCCATAGTTAGCTACCTTAGACATTAATTAATCCATTTTTGTCTTATTTGCCTAGTTTCCATGTTCCACCTTATGCAAGTTGTCATCTACACATCCATAGTGGTCAAACTTGCTAATTTTGACTCATGGAGTGCTTGGGAAACCTCTTGGAATCAAATATGCTTTATTCCTAGCCTCCTAAGCACCCTTCTGCTTTTTCTACTTTATTGCCTGCTTTTTCAGTGCTTTAAGGCAATTGGGAAAGTTTGACTAGGTGAGGTTAACTAGTTTTTTGTCCTCCACATCCTCCACTCTTTTCTCCTATGAAAAGCATGTATGAGTTGTCCTTCCATTATCCTTTAGCTTTCCTAATTGATTTTTCCAATTCGTGAGCTCCTTGACAGTTTTGGAAACTGCTTTATGCACCTATGGGGGATTTTCTTAGATTTAGTAAGCCTGCTTTTTACTAGATTTGAATTGCCTCTTCATGAATTTGAATCCTTCATGTAACTATTTATTGTGGAAGCCTATGAATTCACAGGGTTGGCTATTGTACACTTATTCAATACAAATTAGTGTTTAGCTCCGTATTCAGTCTCTTTTGTGAGTGATTTTGCGTGTACAATTGATAATTGTTGTGAGTGTAATTGTTATATCATTGGGTTCAATTTCCACATGGTATTAGAGCCTTTGTATATCAATTTATCTCCTTCCAATTTGTTTTGTAGGTTTGACATCATTGATTGGGAGCCTTCTACTGACAGCCGGGATAATTTCTGAGCTATGGATCAATCTCAGAAAATCATCTTGACTCCATTTAAATTCTTTGAATTGGAAAGAAGAGATGGAGATATTGTTGAGAGCAAAAGGCCTCTATAGAATGAATATGGCAATAGAAGCAGAGCCCAATGCAGCTGCAGAGAAGATAAAATGGCACAACAGGAGGGATGAGGCCTATGGTCTCTTGTGTCTGAGTATATCCAGAGACCTCCTTTTCCATATTGATGGATTGACATCATCAAAGGAAGTATGGGAGAAGCTTGTTGATCTTTTTGGAAATACATATGAGATGAGGGGACATCAAATTGAAAATGAACTGATCTCCCTGAGTCCCAATAGCTTTGAATCCCTGCAACTCTATTTCTCCAAGTTCAAAGAACTTGTTTTGCAGCTAAAACAATGTGGGATAAAAAAGAAGGATGATCGGCTGGTCTTGGCCATACTCCTGAAGCTTGGCCCTGACTATTCAGTGTTTGTTTCAACCTTCTATGCCACAAAGTTGACAGCTCAAACCTGGAATATTCCTAGCCTTGCATATTTCATGGAATATCTCACACAAGAACAAGATAAGTTGGTGATGATGGGCACCATCAAACCATACAAATACCAATCTCTGGTTGCTGGAGATTTTAGGGTGGATTTAAAAAGAAAAAAGAAAGCTAAAAATCCACCTGAGAAAAAGAGAGACAAGAACAAGTCTCCGGAGGAGCCACAAGGTTCCAAGAAGAACTACCAGAAGAAGAAAAACAAAGGAGAAATGAGCAAGTGCGCATACTGCAATAAGGGAAATCATTCTGAGAGCTCCTACATGAAGAAGAAAATAGACATGCTGACCCAACACTTGGAGAAGAATGGCATCTCCCTTCCAGACAGCTCAAAGAAGAGGGAAGGAGGATCAAGTTCAGAAGACAGAGAGAGAGTTCATGCATTGGTTAACTCAAGCTCACCTAGTTTCATCATTGATTCTGGAGCTTCAAGACATATGGTTTCGACCAAGGAGGAATTCACCTCACTTGACATGTTGAAAGGTCCACCAATAGTACTAGGAGATGACTCTCTCACTGAAAGTTTGGGAAAAAGGAGGATTGATCTTGATCATGGTCAGTTCAGCAATGTGTTGTATGTTCCAGGTCTTCCCTCTAACCTCTTATCAGTGTATCAGATGACCCAAACATGGTCTCCAAATAAGGTCATATTCTCCCCTGATGAAGTTGAGATCACGGAGATCTCAAGTGGTAAATTCATTGCAAAAGGAGTTGCAAATCATACTTTGAAGGTATACATGTTCTCACACTTCCTACCCTACTCAAACCCCTCTGTTCTTCTGATTCATGCTAATGAGGCAAGCAAGATTTGGCATGAAATATTTGGCCACCTAAATTACAAGTATCTTTCTAATCTTAGTGAAAAAGAGATGGTCATAGGGTTACCAAAGATAAAAATTTCCAAAGGAGTCTGTCAAGGTTGCATCCTAGGAAAACACCCAGAGCATAAATTTGAGAGAGCTAGTCATGAGAGAACCTCTGCACCCCTCAAGTTGATCCACAGTGATGTTGCTGGCCCATTCCTTCATATGTCCATGATTCAGGCCAAATATGCATTGAATTTCATAGATGAATTTTCCAAGTTTTGCTGGTTTGCTTCCTGAAACGCAAGTCTGAAGTTTTTGGCCTCTTCAAAGTCTTTAAGGCTTTGGTTGAAAACCACTCTGGGAGGAAACTCAAGGTCCTCAGATCTGACAATGGTGGTGAGTATGTCAAGTCTAAGTTTATTAAATATTGTGCATATGCAGGTATTCAGATGCAGCATTCTATCCCTTACACACCATAGCAGAATGGTGTTGCTGAGAGGAAGAACATATCACTGAAGGAGATGGCAACATGCATGATGGAGGCTAATACTTTGCCACCAAAGTACTGGGCCGAAGCTATAAACTATGCAGCCTATATCCAGAATAGGTTGCCTCATAAACAGCTTGATGGTATGACTCCTTTTGAAGCATGGAGTGGGCGCAAGCCAGATGTGACCCATTTCAGGATTTTTGGCTCAAGGGCTTGGGCTAGAATTCCAACAGAAAAGAGAAAGGCTTTGCAGCCCCAAAGCCAAGAGTGTCTATTTGTTGGGTACTCTAAATATTCAAAATTGTACAAGCTGATAAATTTGAGCACAAACAAAGCCTTCATTGAAAGGTGTGTTCAGTTTCAAGAAGAACCCCTAGCAGCAGTGGAAGTTGGAGAAGCCTCTTCACCACCAGAACCTCTGAATGTAAGTGAAGATATTATTGAACATGCTGATTCTAATATGTCTAATAGTGATGAATTTATTGTATATCCTAATATCCCTACAAGGCCAAAATGGGAATCCAATACCATTCATGCAGCAGGAGAGCTAGCTGGAAATCCTAATGACCCTAGGTGGACTAGATCTCAATTTGAGAGTGCTCTGTGCATGAAGGATCCTATGTTTGTTGAGAAATGCTATCTGATGGTGGAATTAGATCCTCAAACATATGAATATGTAGCAGGAGATCCAAGATGGCAAGCATCCATGAAGGAAGAGTTCAGCTCACTCCAGAAGAGCAACACTTGGGAGCTGGTTGATCTTCCCCCAGGGAGGAAGCTAGTTCAGTGTAAGTGGGTGTACAAGACCAAATTTTATGCTGATGGTTAAAATCTAAAGTACAAGGGAATATTGATATCCAAGGGCCACTCACAGGTTCATCGCATAGATTACAATGAGACCTTTGCACTAGCGGCAAAGATGGACTCCATCAGGCTAGCCTTAGCCATTGCAGCTTCAAAGCAATGGGAGGTACATCACATGGATGTAAAGTGTGCATTTTTGAATGGATATATCACTAAAGAGATATACATGCAGCAGCCTCAAGTATTTTCTACTAACCCATCTCTTGTGTGCAGGCTAAGGAAGTCATTGTATGGGCTAAAGCAAGCCCCCAGGGCTTGGTATGCCAAGATTGATAGCTTCTTGCTATCACTGAATTTTGTTCGATGTAAATCAGATCCAAATGTCTATTTGAAGTTTATTAATGGTTCATTAATGATCATTTTGTTATATTTTGATGACCTCCTCATTACAGGAAGCTCAAAGGATGAGATTGCTTCCTTGAAGGGTGCAATGAACCAAGCCTTCTCCATGACAGATTTGGGGCTCTTAAGCCAATTCTTGGGGCTTGAGATTGCTCAAACCAAAGATGGAATCAAGGTGAATCAGTCCAAGTATGCCTTGGATTTGCTGAACAAATTCAGAATGAAGGATTGCAAGCCAAACAAAACTCCTTTCCTTTCAGGAGTGAAGCTTGAAGAATCTGATTCTTCACCTATGGTAAACAATACACTGTATAGGAAATTGATTGGATGTTTGTTGTATCTTACACATAATAGACCTGATATTTTTTATGCAGTAAGTGTGGCTTCTAGATACATGGATCAGCCTCATGAGATCCATTGGAAAGAAGCCAAAAGGATCCTTAAGTTTGTTCAGGGAACAATGACACATGGGATCTTCTATAAAGCTAAATCTGATCTTGATTTGATTGGGTTTACTGACAGTGATTGGGCAGGTGATAGCACAGATGGAAAGTCCACATCAGGATATGTGTTCATGCTTGTAGAAGGGCCAATCAGCTGGTCAAGAAAGAAATATAGTGCCATTGCACTCTCATATACAGAAGCAGAGTACAGAGGAGTTGTAAATGCAGCAACTCAATGTTTATGGTTGCAGGGGTTACTTGGAGAATGTGGCTTCGAATCAAAATAATCAACTACTATCTACTGTGATAATCAGAGTACCATTTGAATCTACAATGATCTAGTTTAGAAGCATAGAACCAAACACATTGAGATCCATATGCACTACATCAGAGAGCTTGTGCATGATGGCACCATTCACCTACTCTTCTGTTCATCTTCAAAACAAGTAGCTGATATCTTCACCAAACCATTTTGTGAGAAGACCTTCAGAAATATCAAATCACTGCTGGGGATTGCTGATCATGCTGTGAAGCATGAGTGATGACAAGATTTCCAAATTTTGTTTTACATTCCATGTTTAAGGGAGGATTTTCCCACTGGGTTTTTGCGTCTTTCCTTGGTTAAATGGACATCCAGTATGTAAAGGGTGACTAAGCCTTGTTGCTAGGCCCTATAATTTTCTGATATATTACTCATAAGTTAGGCTTAAGGAGGGGTGTTAGAATAATCAACCCATAGTTAGCTACCTTAGACATTAATTAATCCATTTTTGTCTTATTTGCCTAGTTTCCATGTTCCACCTTATGCAAGTTGTCATCTACACATCCATAGTGGTAAAAATTGCTAATTTTGAATCATGGAGCACTTGGGAAACCTCCTCGAATCAAATCTACTTTATTCCTAGCCTCCTAAGTGCCCTTCTTCTTTTTTATTTCCTGCTTTTTCACTGCTTTAAGGCAATTGGGAAAGTTTGACTAGGTGAGGTTAACTAGTTTTTTTTCCTCCACATCCTCGACTATTTTCTCCTATGAAAAGAATGTATGAGTTGTCCTTCCATTCCCTTTTAGCTTGCCTAATTGATTTTTCCAATTCGTGAGCTCCTTGACAGTTTTGGAAACTGCTTTATGCACCTATGGGGGATTTGCTTAGATTTAGTAAACTTGATTTTGACTAGATTCAAATTTCCTCTTCATGCATTCGAATCCTTAATGTAACTGTTTATTGTGGCAGCCTATGACTTCACAGGTTTGGCTATTGTACACTTATTCAATACAATTTAGTGTTCAGCTCCATATTCAGTCTCTTTTGTGAGTGATTTCGCATGTACAATTGATAATTGTTGTGAGTGTAGTTTTTATATCACTGGGTTCAATTTCCACACTTCCTTATTTATCCTTCTTTGTTTTTCCTAGGTCATTTGCAGCTAATGACCAATTCCCCCCAAGAATTTATGCTCAACTACATATTTGATTCCCCAGGGTGAGTCTAGCACCATACTGTAATTCCCACAGCTAGTGCAACTTCTTGAGAGAGACCCTTCATGTCCCCCACTATCGCATGCATTATTTCCTCATTCAACATGGTTGTCCCTATCATTTAGATTTTTTATTACAAGCAGAATGTTTCAGTTACATTTGTCTTGCAAGGACCTATTGGCATATTCCAGGTCTTCCAATCACATTCAAACAAAATAAAATAGTCTTTCAAAAATATTACAAAATTGGGGGATAATACCTCCTTTCCCCATTGATGTTACAATGTCCACAGTGTTCTCATTCGTCTTCCATACTTTCTAGAAACAGACCTAGGTACTTCTTTTGTAGGGCATATTCTAATTCCTAGGTCACCTTCTCTGGGCTGAAGTGCTTCCATTGCACCTTAGCTCGAGCGATGAATTAGTTCCGAAGCATAGTTTCTTTCTTGTCCAGCATGCACACAGGTTCCACCTGGAACTCACCCTCTAGCTCCAGCTATACCACATTCCAATCAAGTTATGAGTGGAATCATATACATATTTCTTAAGTAATGAAATATGAAAAAAATTATGAATTATTAAGTGTGCTGGGAGATCTAGTTTGTATGCCATGGGTCCAATCCTTTCCAACACTTGAAAGGGTCCACAGAACTATGGTGCTAATTTAGTGCAGCTTCCTAGTTTTAGGGATCTATTTTTGGGCTTGACTCGGAGGTAAACATGGTCTCTGATCGAAAACTATTTATGATTTATTTTCAAGTCAACATAAATATTTTGGCGATCCTACGCCACCTTCAAATTTTTGTGTACTTCCTGAACAATTTGTTCCATATCTTACAACATTTCAGGTCCTACCATCAAATGATCCATAGGGATATCGCAACTAACATGGGTAGTACACTTCCCTCCATATAGGATCTCAAATGGACTCATCTTGGCAGAAGCCTGGTAGCCATTATCGTATACAAGTTCTTCCAGATGCAGATAGTCTTCGAACTTGGTGGGTCTTTCCATGACATACATCCTTAACATGTTGTCAATGACTTAGTTTGTTTGTTCTATTTTCCCATTTGTTTCAGGGTGATAGCTAGTGCTGAATTTTATTTTGGTTTTTGACCCCTCAAACAATGAATTCCAAAAATTGGATGTAAACTTCACATCTCGGTCAGAAATTACCATCTTTGGCACTCCATGAAGTCGAAATATCTCCTTCAGGAATATTTCTACAAAATTGACAACCTTATAAGTCGATTTCAAGGGTATAAAATCACAATACTTTCTTAATTCATCAACTACAACCATAATTGAATCATGTTGTTTTTGAGTCAAAGGAAAACCCGTGATAAAATCCAAAGATACTACCTCCCATTTCCATTAAGGAATTGGTAAGGGTTGTACCAAACGTGCTGGATGTTTGTGTTCAACCTTCAACTGTTGACATTCCAAATGTTTAGACAGGTAGTCAACTAGATATGCCTTCAAATTAGGCCAAAATAATTACCTCCTTGGGGCTGTTATCATCTTTTGGTAACCAAGGTGCCCTGCATAATGAGGTTTGTGCATTTCATTCAAAATAAATAGTTTTAAATCTCCAACATTAGGCATGTATATTCTTCTTTTAAACCAAATTAATCCTTTTTGGTCTAATTTGAATTCTGTGCCATTAAAATTTACCTCTTCTGTCAGCAATTTATTCAGTATATTTCCATATTCAACATCATTGATGCTAGCTATTTTTATTCTACTCAATATATCACCTTCTGGTTGACTCACGGTGATCTCATATACATCGTGAGTTCTTTGGATGAGTGCATCAACCACTTTATTTTCCTTCACTTTGATATGCTTCACTTCAAAGTAAAATTCGCTTAAGAAGGCCATCCATCGTGCTTGTCTAACATTGAGTCCAGGATGAGTAAACAGATACTTTACGCAGGTTTTATCTGTCAATAAAAGGAACTTTTTCCCTAACATGTAGCGACGCCACATATTTAAGGCATGTACTACTGCTTCCAATTCTAGATCATGAACTACATAATTCTATTAATAATCCTTCAACTTGAAATATTCGTAACATACCACATGCTCTTCCTGAGATAGTACTCCCCCCAATCCCTCCTTGCTAACATGAATACATACATTGTATTCTTTATAGGGGTCAGCCACTTTCAAGATCAGGTCCATGGTTAACAGTATTTTTAAATTTTCAAAGCTCTCCTGACAAAGTTACAGACCATACAAACTTTACCCACTTTATCTGTAAGGAAGTAATAGGATAGGCTATCTTTGAGAACCCTTGGACAAACTTCTGGTGGTCCTCAGTGAGTTCCATGAAGGATCGAATGTCAGCGAAATCCTTAGGCACATGCCATTCCAGAATTTATTTTATCTTCTACGGATTTACTGCAGTCCCTTTTTCAAAGGTGAAATGTCATAAGTACTAAATTTCTTTCTTGAAGAATTCACACTTCTCGAACCTATCATATAGCTGGTGGTCTCTGAGGTCCTGTAGCATGATTCTCAAGTGTTTTTGATGTTCTTCTTATTTCCTTGAGTAGATCAGGATATTGTTAATGAAAATTAACATGAACTAATCCAAATACTCATTAAAGATTCTATTCATTAGACACCTAAATGTGGCAAGGGAATTAGTTAAGCCAAAAGGAATTACTACAAATTTGTAATTCCCATATTGGGTCCTAAAGGCTGTTTTGTTAACATATTCTTCCTTAATCTTGATTTAGTGGTAAACAGATCTCAAATCCAACTTGGAGAAGACTCTTGCTCCCCCTACTTGGTCGAACAGATCATTGATCGTAGGCAGGGGATACTTTTTCTTGATGGTAACTTTAGTTAGTTGTCTGTAGTCTATGTACAGTCTTAAAGTCTCATCCTTCTTCTTGAAAAATAATACTGGGACTCCCCAATGTGATACACTTGGCCTCATATAACCTTTATCTAGTAGTTCTTGTAACTGAATTTTTAACTTAGTTAACTCAGTGATACTTATTCGATATGACACTTTGGATGCTGTAGCAAACCCATGTATGATTTCAATGTAGAAATATGTTTCTCTTTGAGGGTGCAGTTCAGGTATCTGGTATGTGAACACATCCATGAATTCACTTAAAACTGGGTGGTCCCTTAAAGATGTAGGGTTTTCATTTAGGAGTATGTCAGCAATCTTTACAGCATAGAGATTACAACCCTTCCTTAATTGCAAGGCATATATCTTCCTTAAAGAAATAGGATTAATAAAACCATTTACCTTCATAACAATTTCATCTTCAACTACATAAGTATAGGTTTTATCAAAGAAATTTAGTACCACTTTATACCTTTCTAACTAGTCCATTCCAATAATCATATCATATGAACCTAGAGGCAAAACATTCAAATTTATCCTAGTTACATGATCCTGTATTGAAATTTCACAATTAGCAATAAACTTAGTTACCTTTCTTTTTGCTCTAGTGGCCAATTGGACTGACCAAAGCCTTGCATGCGTTACCTTGGTGAGATGATAGTTCTCCATCATTTTAGGAGTGATGTAACTTAAAGTAGCTCCTGGATCAATTAATATAGAGAGCTTTCATTTAGATATAGTACCTTAAATCTATACGATTGTAGATTGATGATCTTCTTGTCGTTCTTCAAGAGATGGATTAATCTGATGGAAACTCTAGCCAATTTATCCCACAGTCGAAGATTCTTGCAAGTTGTGCACAGTCTTGTTGGATTCATTTAGGAATGAGAAGTTCCTTTGTACGTGGGGACCTTCACATTCCGAATACTTTAGAGGTTCTTTAGGGGTTTTGGCAGTCCATTTTGGTCCAAGTTGCACATGTTTATTGTCCTTACAATGAAACTATCCATTTTTGTTGTAGGAACTTCCTTGAGGATTCCTTGGCATGTTCTTGAAGGGTGGTGGTTGGAAGCCCTTCTTTAGTTGATTGAAATTTTCTTTCTTCTTGTCTTTCCATGTTTTGGAGAGGTCATTCCTTTGTTTATACTACTCAAATCATAGTCTTTCTTTTCTTAACACTTCATCCAGCATCTTGTGGTTATCAAATTCAATTCGATCTTTGTAATACTATGGCAGACAACTTAAGAATCGCTGGATTTTTACCTTTTCATCTTTACTGTATGACATGGACCATAACATGTCTATAAATTTATTGATGAGATCCTCCATGGTCATCTAACCAAGTTTCAATTCATAAAATTCCTTGGTCATTCTTTCATAATAGCTTTCTGATAAATACTGTTTCTTGAAGAGTTTGTTGAACTCTAACCATTCCAGGTTCTTCTCCTTTAATCCATGGGATATATTTAGCTCTTGCCACCAAATACTGGCCTTTCCTTTCATGTTGTAAACTACCATCCTTACCTTCATGTTACTGGAGTAGTTGTATATATGAAATTAAATTTTAATGTCCAGCAACCAAGCTTCCTCTTCTTTTGCAGTCCTTGATTCCCCATCGAAACTAGTGGGTTTAATTTTCTTGAATTCTCCTTCTAGGTGTGTTACCAACCCAAATGGCAATTCTCCATTTGAGTGCCGACACTTCATATGTTGGTACAAAAAAGGACACTTTTGGATTGAAGGTTTCCTAAACACTATAGATGGGCATGACATGAGATGCATTCACTCTCCAACCAGCTTGCCATTTTACTTTTCTATGTGTGGATTGACATACATGACTATGTCCATTGAAACTCATGTACATATGTGACTATCTTCTTTGACAACCCGTGTACTGTATGCGACTATTCTCATTGCAACCTGCATACAGATCTATACGCGGGTTTCCCTTAAAGCAACTTGCGTGCCATACACGGGTTGCTAGTATCAATAGTCGCGTACACATCCATTTGACATTAAAAATAATAAAACACAATTAATGGAGATTTGTTGAGCCTTAATCATTAACCAACTCAACTGTCTCAACCTCCTTAACCTTCGAAACTGCTCTATTTCCCAAAGTATAAATAGAGGCCTTGGGGAGGGCATTAATTAATCAATATTGGAGAGCAAATTTATGTTGGTGGTATATCTTCAGATTTCTTTGGAGCAGTAGAACTTAGAGTCCTTTGGTTGCAGAGGAGTCCTCGTCTCAGGAGTTGGGTTGTACACTTATCTCGTTCACTATTGTTAATAAAGAGAATTCTTCTTCCAACTTTGTGTTGAGTCTCTTTCATGTATAATGTTTGATGAATATTTTTGATTAAGCACTCTATATATTGTTCATCTAACCTATCATATATACATGTATAATATTGTACTTGGAGAATTTTCTCTTTGTAGGTGAAGGAGGTGCATCCCTAAAAGATTTTGGAAAGAAGCAGAGTGGGAGAAGACAAAGCTTGGATCAACCATCGATAATTGAGTGAGTCCAACATATATTCCTATTTCCTTTTTGTATTTTAAAGATGATTGTCTGTAAGTTTTAGAAGTACGTTGGTATCCCCAAACCCTAGGTTACAAGGGTGTTTATTCCTGAACAACAGAACTGGCGAATCCATAGGAGATCAGTTTGCACCAATATGTATATTTTCCACAATGTTAGGATTTAAATAGATGTTTATAGGGATGGTAGCAGAAATATTTTCCATATTCTCCTTAGCAAACATTCCTTCCCTAGGTAAAGGATTAACGGGTGCATCAACATCATCTGTCAGTCTCACATGAAACTCTTAATTCTCTATCCTGCTTAGCTCTAGAAGAAAATAGGATCGATGATGAATATCTTCACAGATCTTATCTTGTCCACACATGGCTTCTAGAATGGATTCATCAGAAGGTAAAACAATATCTAAACAATCTGTCGAATGCAAAGAGTTTTCTTCCCAAGTAGGCATATAGACTTCTTCCAATTCCTCTGAGACCGGGAGCAGAACCGAAATGGAATCAACAGTGGTTTCTGTGATAGCTTGATAAGATACTTCCACTACTGATAGGGGCACTTTAGGTTCATGGTGGGTAGGCAGAACCCAAGGATCAGTCCTATCAACAACCATAGCAATTGAATTTCCCACACTAGTAGAACCTATATAATTAATAGGATCTGGAAGATCGAATGTGCCCATCAATGATGGGTACATTCTAGCCCCTAAGCTCTATGCAACAGGTTTGAACTAATCAAAGAATGGCGCAGTGGAGTCATTAGACTCCATGCGGCCTTTTCGATTAAAATCGAGTTGGTCAATAGTAATCGACTTCCCTTCGTGTGGAAACACTACCACCCAAAAGACAGCCGATGCAATAGCAGACATGGCATAAGTCCAACTTCTTCCCAAAAGTAAATTATAGTCCAAAGCTGCATCAATAACCTCCACCTCAACAGACACCACTTTCCCTGCTAGCTTAATTTCAAAAGCTGATAGGATACCATGTGGATGGAATGACCTTTCTTCGAAAGCAGTAAGTAGGGTTTTCGACGGGACCAGCTCTGGGGATCCAAGAGCTTTCCAACATGACAATGACATAATGCATGTAGAAGCACCCTCATCAACAAATTCCCTTCCAATGGTATTTCAACCATGGATGACATCTATTGATAAGGCTACATGGTAAGGTAGGCGAATTTTGACATCACACAAGTGAAATTTCGCCATGAGACTTGATGAGTCCATACTGCCTAAAGCTGCTAAGAGTACATCCTGCTGGGTGGGAGAACTCTGTAACACCTCTAAAGCTAACATTGCACAAGGTGTTTGGGCTAAGTCTTCAACCAAGGAGTAGTTGGATGCAGCCCTAGCATTAGGATTATGCAAGGTCTTCTTAAAGACACCTTTCGGTATCTTAGGCATAGTTTTAGCAGGTTTCTCAATCGTGAGAGGGTTAGAAGTTTCACCTATAGACTTACCCTTCTCAGAGGTCTCCTTTTCATAGTTTTTATTCCTGGTCTGTAGTAAAATTGAGGATCAAATTATGTTGATATAATTGGGGTCAGGGGCATTTGGGGTTCCCCCTACTGTATTCGAAGCTGAAGTAGAATTATTCCCTTGGGGAAATGGATCCTTCAGGACAGTCGGTTGTTGATATTTTAATAGCTTTTGGGCTTGTTCCATAAGGGGACACAGATGGGTGAGGTGATCCTCATGGCACAACTTACATGGGAATTTCACCTTTTTCTTTTCTTTCTTGCCCTCATCAGCATTATTTGTGGGTTTTTGCTTGTTTTGATTTCCCTCCCCTTTCTTTCCTCTCTTATTTTTCCCACTGGGTTGCTGATTTCCATTTTGAGAGGTCTTTGCAAAAACATTTGCATTTTGGGGTGAGGGGGTAGCCTTTGTTTCCTCCACCGTAGAATATTTGATGGACAGCTGATGGAGCTGTTTGGCGAAAGATTCTACAGTGGGAGAGTTTATGGACCCAACCACACCATCGGAATGGGGTACAGGCTTAGGTTTCTCTGCATTGTGAGTAGGCCTCGGTGCATCAAGAATAATATCATACAATATCCTAGATTGAGAGTAGATCAAATCCAATTGCTAGGCCCCAAGGATAGCTTCTTCCTCATTCATCACTCCTAAAGTAGATATGTCCTTAGATATATGAGGAAATAATGATTTAAGGAACCATTATAATAAAAACTTAGGAGGAATAATGGATTTAATAAGGCTCTTACACCTCCTCCACTCTTGGATGTGATCCGAGATGTGGGTAGCCTTGTTCTGCCTCCTTACTGCTTTCGAAGGAAGGTCATTCCGTCCACATGGTATCCTATCGGATTTTGAAATTAAGCTGGCATGGAAAGTGGTGTTTGTTGAGGTGGAGGTGATTGTTTCACCTTTGGACTAGAATTTTCTTTTGGGAAGAAGCTGCACTTATGCCATGTCTACTATTGCATCAGCCGTCTTTCGGGTGGTAGTGTTTCCACACGAAGGGAAGTTGGTTGCTATTGACCAACTCGATTTTACTCGAAAAGGCCACATGGAGTCTAATGACTCCGCTGTGCCATTGGTTGATCAGATCAAACCTACTGCACAGAGCTTAGGGGCTGGAATGTACGCATCATTGTTGGGCACATTTGATCTTCTAGCTCCTATTAGTTATATAGGTTCTACTAGTGTGGGAAAGTCCATTGCTATGGTTGTTGATAGGACTGATCCTTGGGTTCTCCCTACCCACCATGAAACTGAATTTCCGCTATCAGTAGTGGAAGTAGCTTATCAAGATATCATAGAAAACAGTATTGATTCCATTCCGGTTCCACTCTTGGTCTCAGGGGAATTGGAAGAAGTCTATCTGCTTACTTGGGCAAAAAACTCTTTGCATTTGACAGATTGTTTAGATATTGTTTTACTTCTGATGAAGCCATTATGGAAGCCATGTGTGGATGAGATAAGATCTATGAATATTTTCATCATCGATCCTATTTTCTTCCAGAGCTAAGAAGGATAGAGAATCAAGAGTTTCATGTGAGACTGACAGATGATGTTGATACACCCATTAATCCTTTACCTAGGGAAGGAATGTCTGCTGAGGGGAATATGGAAAATATTTATGCTACCATACCTATCAACATCTCTTTAAATCTTGATGTTGTGGAAAATATAAATATTGGTGCAAAAATATACATAGTCAAGCACGAGATCTGAACATACCCTGACGCTAAACCTATTCGACAAAAGTTGAGACCTGTTGACTTGCATAAAGCGGCGGTAGTGAAGGCCGAAGTGGAAAAACTGCTGAAAGCCCATTTTATTTATTCCATAGATCTGATGGAATGGGTATCCAACCCTGTTCCTGTTGATAATAAGCAAGGGACCATACACGTCTGTACTGACTTTAGAGATTTGAACAAAACCTGTCGTAAGGACAACTATCCCACGCCATTTATAGACCAAATTATTGATGCTTGCACAGGAGGTGAATTTTTTTCATTTATGGATGGCTTCTCCGAATATAATCAAATTCAAATAAAACCAGAAGACCAACATAAAACTACTTTCATTTGTCCTTGGGGTACCTTTGAGTATAAAAAAATTCCCTTTGGATTGAAAAATGGTGGGGAAACCTTTCAGTGGGCAATGAATTTTACCTTCTATGATATCAAAGCCATTGTTGAACCTTACCTTGATGATCTGCTTGCACATTCTCTTAAGAGGATTGACCATCCAGATCACTTACGGTTGATATTTGAACGATGCAAATACTATAAAATCCGCTTGAATCCCCACAAGTGTGTATTCTCTGTCAAGTCAGGGAAACTGCTCAGATTCATTGTTTCTAATAGAGGCATTCAGGTGGATCTGTTAAAAGTAGAGGCCATTGTAAATCTTCATCCTCCTCGTTCTATCAGGAAACTTTAGAGCCTGCAAGGAAAGTCCAATTTTATTCAACGTTTCATTGTAAACTATGCCAAGATTACCAAGGGTTTCATGCACCTGCTAAAATAGGACACCCCATTTGTATGGGAAAAAACTGCACAACTCGAAGTTCGAGGCATTGAAAAAAGATTTGTTGTCGCTCCTTTATTGTGTCCACCAGATTACTCTGTTGGGGCACGCACCCTAACGGTCCTTAAGGTGGGTAACTCCGCAGAGTTACAGGACTTTGTAAGTGGAGTTACGACTTAAAATAGTCTTAGGGGTGTCAGGGTTGAGTCAAAGTCCTCTCTTTGTAATAAACCCATGGTTTAAATCCAGGGTTTAGGGCTTGAGGTGCCCATGGTTTAAGCCCATGGTTTTGTAATAAGTGCACTATAAATAAGCACTCTTGTAAAGAAGTCAGTTTAGGCTTTTTGATGTAAGATGAATTGTTGCGAAGCTAAGGCTATTTTGTAAGAGAAGGTTAAGTCCCAGCTGTGTGCGTGGATGACCTCTGCAGCTGTGTGCATAGATGGTTTTTGGGTGATAAAGGAAATCTGCAGCTATGTGCACAGAGGCCTGCAGCTATGTGCGCGGATTTGAGGACTTGAAGGGATCTGCAGTTGAGTGCGCAGATCAGAACTGTAGTTTTTGTAAAGAATTGAATAAATCATAGTTCTGTGGATGTAGCCCCTACACTGGGGGTGAACCACGTTATATCATGTGTTGTGGTTTTTGTTGTGTTGTTGTTATGTTCTTTATGCATTGATAAATATATATCTGATAAGTAAGATCACTGCTAAATATTAACTTCGCTGGAATTCCCAGGAAAGGGTTAAGAAAGGCACTATTTGTTTATCTAACCGTGAAGCTAAATAAGTAACTATTAAAGCTCTGCATTGTATTATTATAAGTGTTAGAAGCTAAAGGTACAGTAATATCCCTCTTCTGCTTGCAGAAACCTGATTCTGCGGCACCCCATAGCTATTTTAGGTGAGACTGCAACCTGTTCGCAGGTTTTTTCCGAAAGGGACAACACTGTGGGTCTTTTGTTGGTGCGAAGTTAATAATATAAAGCCCGGGTCTGCCCTATAGCCCAACAAATTGGTTCCATTTCCTGTTGAACTCAGTATCTGCTCAAGAGGGGTTTACGTCGTACCTCGAGGGCTATGTTCTGGAGACCCTCTGTGAAGGAAATTGGTGATTCGCTTGATGAGACTTATCTAAAATTCACTGAGCAAGAGAACAAAGATCCGCGTCGTAGTGCAAATGACTTTCAACAAAGGTATGTTTTTTGTGATATTTATGAAATCTTCTTTGGTAGTATCCACATAGAGTTGCACCAGTGGTTATCTAGGTTAACAGAGAGAAGGATGAACTTCCAAGAACGTCAATTTCCTGATTGGACCCCCACAAGAATTAATATACTGAAAAGGGTGAACAACAAGATATCCCTCGCTGTTGATTTCTGTACAACGCGAACCCTTGATGCATTTGTGACGGAGTTCGCCATCGACACAAGTACTTCCTTTAGTGAAGCCGAGCGGCAGTTTTTCAAAGGACCAAGGGGTAAGTTTTTGAATTCATTTAGTTTGAGAATTAAAATACAATTAGCTGAAAAAGGTATATTGCTAATTGAATCAGACTGTTAGATTTAGTATTACTAACCTATGTTTGCAAGTGAAAATACCTTCGACGAGCAAAGTGGTTTGCTGCGAAGTGGAAAAAGGTACAAGAGAGATTTTAGATCCTATTCCCAGGGTCAGCATACCAAGCATCCCCCTGTAAATCCCACGGATTCAGAGCCCAAAGAAACTCCTTCTGTTGGAAACCCTCCGGTAACCCCGCAGTGAAGACCTATTATCCCTAAGAACCCGTCGCCGTCTGAAAGTCACCCTAGCTCGAGTATTCCTGTCGCAAGTCAGTCTACCCCAGTAAGTTCCCCCCCACCTACTTCCAGTCCCCCTCCTTCCCCCCCTATACCCACGATGGCCCATATGCATGACGGGATTAAGCTCCCTGTTTTAAAAGTAACTGGATCAGAGGATCCAGAACAGTTCTGGTTTTTATGTGAAGCAGTGTGGACTGCTAAGACCATTACGGATCAAGATACAAAAAGAGTGCAACTGGTTACTTCTTTCAGAGACCGCGCTTTGACCTGGTTCATGAAGTTTTCCAACACTCAGAACCATGCTTTGGCTGATATAAAAGAAGCAATGATAAATGAATTTAAGAAGCCGAAATCAGAGTCGTAGTGTATCACTAAGTTGAAAGAGATTCAGCAGAGGTGGGGTGAATCAGTGTGGGACTTTGATCAAAGATTCAAAGTTCTGCTAGACCAAGTTAGTTTCCCCATTGGACCTGCGCAGCACAAGGAATGGTTCATTGCAGCATTGCTACCGCATATCAGAACTCCACTCATGCAAAAGAAGGTTGTTGACCAGTAGGAGGCTCTGGAAATCATGATGAAGCTTGAAACTGCTCCTGCCGAAGACAATTCTGGTATTGCTCAAATCCAAGCGCAGTTGGCAGCGATGGCTCTAGAGCTTCGCGATATGAAGAAAGGAAAAACCAGTTGCGAAGAGGTTTGGTGTACACAATGTTGGACAGAAGGTCATGACAAGGAACAATGTCCTGTGGTAAGAAATTACTTGAATATTGGTGCACCAAACCCATTCAATCCTACTATTCTATATTGTGAGATCTGTCGGACAACTTGCCAATATCGACCTGAGAATTGCTATCTACTACAGAGGTATGTGCAAGTCCCCAAGAACCCCTATTGTAACTTCTATAAGTCTGTAGGACATAATGAAGATGAGTGTCGCAGTTATGACCTCACGAGAGAGCGCACCTATGACGCCTATCGGGTACAAAATGAGGGACAAAGTAATGATGGCTATGGTTACTGCGGTGGTGCATCAGGTAGAGGTGCTTTTGGAGGTTGTGGTCATGGCGGTATGGCCGAAAGAGGAAGAGGCCAAGTTGTGTGTTACAACTGTAACTAGGCCGGGCATCTAGCGAGACACTGTCAGAACCCAACTATGACATGTCAGTATTGCCGAGCAGTAGATCATGTGGTCGAGCAGTGCCCGCAGTTGATAGCGAAGATTTAGGAAAGAAACAATGCCCCCACTTAGAATATTCAGATGATTTCCATCGAGCAAAAACCTGTCCCAGCCATTAATGTTGTTACCCAGAGTGGAGCTATGACGGAAGCACAGAATAAGGAGAAACAGCCTGACGAGGCTTGGGTTTGTAAGGCCCCAGTGAAAGTGCCAGCATCTGATGTCGAAAGAAAAAAAGAGACATTCATGGAAGCCAAGAGAGATTTTGTTGCTCCTAGCACATCAGTAACACCTGCGCAACAACATCAGCTGCAGTCATAGACACAAGAAGATTTGACAGACAAAGTAAGTACACTGTCCTCCTTTTTACAGAGTTGTCTAAAGCTCTTACGAAATCAGAATGCTTTAAGTGAGTTGCAGAAAGTTATTTCTTCCTACGAACCTCAGCAAAGTTCTGTTCAGGAAAAAGCTATTAATAGAGTCAGGAGAACTGGCAGAGAAATGAGATTGAATGCTCAGATCGGAGAGTATGATATGACTGATGCTATCTTGGACCTAGGCTCAGAGGTAAATGTCTTAACTAAGCAAATCTGGGAACAAATGGGAAAACCTACCTTTGATTGGTCCCCTATACAGTTGAGATTAGCCAATCAGCAGAAGATTGTGCCCCTATGATGACTCCCTAATGTCCCATTAGATATTGATGGCATCTGTACTGTAGCATACTTTGAAGTTATTGAGATCATTGACGACAACAACCCCTATCTAGCCTTGTTAGGAATTCAATGGGAAATGGAAAATTGTGCAGTCATTAACCTAAAGAAGAGACATATGACTTTCGAAGGGAAAGTACTGAGAGTCATAGTCCCATTGGATCCTTCTCAAGGAGAGAGATACATAGAGCCAGTAAGAGATGAATACCAGGATGTTTTGGATTGGACCACATCTACAATATCACAGCGAAGGAAGAAGATTATGTTGATCCTACTGCCGAAGGTATCATGGATTGGCAGTGTGACAGCTCCTGCATGACAGATTCAGATGATGGCCTAGAGACTTGGCAGAATAGATTGTATGAGCTACATGGCCATCAATGTGCCAGAATTACCAAGTCTCTCAGATGGCTTGGCTCACAGACCAGAACCTTACCTGTTTTTGATGGTTCGACAGACCCCAAAGTGTTTATTGTGCAATTATCAGAACAGGCACTAGACTCACAGAAAATGAAGACTCTGGATTTAGCATTCAGAGCCACAGTAACCAGATGGTGGAATGGTCACAAAAAGTACATTCATAGTTGGGAAGCATGCCAGAAGTCCCTTTACCTAAGATTTAGAGACCAACCTCAGGAGGTGCGAAGCAGGTTTAATGGTAAGACCAGTCCTCAGGGACATTTGGAGCAATGCTATGAAGCATGGAAGCATGTACCTCATGAAGAATGGGTACATAGCTTTGTGCACACCCTGGAACCTCTAGCAAAGAACTGGTATGCAGAGGTCGAGCTTCACCACGGTACTGTAAGTTGGGATTGTCTTGTTGATAGTTTTGTGCTGAAATTTTCCATTAATGAGGTTTCTCCTGCTTTGGACGAAGCTGTTAAGTTGATCCACACTAAAGTATTTGATGATCAAGAAATAATAGAATAGCAACTTGACTGGAAGGCACAAGAAGCCAATGCAGTAGAATGTTATAACCTCACAATTGATGAGGATGACGATCCGCGCAACATTAACATTCCTGAGTCAGAAGGACACTGCGAAGTGCATGGACAAGCAGTTGAGGCACTTGAAGTGACTCAACATAAACATTGGGTCAGAAGAAAACCCTAAGTATGCTACCATTGGAGATTATTGGGATGACAAAATGGTAAGCAAGGTGACCCAACTTCTCCATGAATATCAGGATCTATTTTTGATGAAGTTCTCAGAGATGAAAGGTGTCCTTGGTGATATAGGAGTGATAAAGATCCCTTTGAAACCTGATGCGAAGCCTGTGAAACAGCGCCCTTATAGGCTGAACCCTAAGTATAAGGAAAAAGTCCAAATGGAGCTGGATAAGATGCTTGCTGTAGGAATCATTGAGCCTGTTGAAGAGTCTGAGTGGGTCAGTCCTATGGTGGTGCAAGAAAAGAAGACTAAGGGAGAAATCAGAATCTGTGTCGATCTGAGGAAGCTGAATGATGCCTGTTTGCATGATCCTTTCCCCACTCCCTTTACAGATGAAGTTTTAGACAATGTTGGAGGTCAAGAAGTGTACTCTCTTACTAATGGATTTTCAGGTTACCATCAGATTCGAATTGCTCCAAAAGATCGACATAAGACAACCTTTTCTATGGAAATGGGATCCTTCTAGTATATATTTATGCCATTCGGATTGAAGAATGCACCTGCCATGTTTTCTAGAGTAGTCATCTCTGCTTTTAAGGAATTCATACATAAATTTTTAGAAGTTTATTTTGATGATTGGACTACCTTCAGGTTAGTAAAATACCACATAGCTAGTTTAAGACTTATGCTGGACAAATGTCGACAGCATCAGATTTCCTTGAACCTGAAAAAATGTATCTTCTGTGCCCCTTTTGGAATTATTCTAGGTCACATTGTCTGTAAGGAAGGATTGATGATGGATCCTGCGAAGATAGCCATTATTGTGAACCTGCCACCTCTGAAGTCTATTAAACAACTACATAGTACGCTTGGTCATACTGGTTATTACAGGAAATTCATCAAAGGATATGCTTAGATAACAACTCCTATGGAAAAGCAGTTGAAGAAAGATATTAAGTTTGAATGGACACCTGAGTGTCAAGCAAGCTTGGATATTTTGAAGGAAAAGATGGTAACTGCCCCTATTTTAGTATTCCCTGATTGGAATAAGGAGTTTCATGTGCATGTCGACGCATCCTCCATTGCTCTGGGAATAGTATTGGCTCAGTCAGGTGAAGGTAATATTGGTCACCCTATTTTGTTTTGCAACTATAAAACTGTCCATAGCAGAAAAAAATTATACTACTACAGAATGAGAAGGCTTAGCTATGGTTTATGCATTACAGAATTTTTGAAATTATCTGTTAGGATCTCATTTTAAGATGTTCATTGATCACTCTGCTTTGAAGTATTTGGTTAACAAGCCTGTCCTAGGTGGAAGGATATGCAGATGGTTGATTCTATTTCAAGAATACGACTTTGAGATCATAGTCAAACCTGGAAGACTGAATGTAGGTCCTGACCACTTGTCGAGGCTCGAGTCAGGAGAAGAACCCATTAGCTTGGACGAAGGTCTTCCTGATGCCTAGTTGTTTTCCATCTAGATGGTTGATGATTATTTCCAGGATATTGTTTAGTATTTGTCTACAGGTTTTGCACCCGTCGAAATGACAATGCAGCAGAAGAAACAGTTGGTGGTTAGAGAATCCGACTTTACCTTAATAGCAGGACATCTATATAAGATGGGACCAGATGAAATACTCCGCAGATGCGTCTTGGAGCATGAAAAGCCATTAATTTTGGCTGAGGCACACTCTAGCGCAGTAGGAGGTCATTATGTAGGAAAAGCTACAACACAGAAGATTCTGACAGTAGAATTGTGGTGGCCCGCAATTCATAAGGATGCAAGAGAATATTTCCACAGCTGCGACATTTGTTAGAGGATAGGCAAACCATTTAGGAGGGATGAGATGCCTCTAGTTCCACAGGTAACTTTACAACCCTTTGATAAATGGGCTATTGATTTTGTTGGACCTATCAATCCCCCTGCAAAGAAATACGGAGCAAGATACATTCTTACAACAACTGACTACCTTACTCGTTGGGTCGAAGCTCAACCAATCAAGACCTGTAGTGCTGCTACAGCTGCGAAGTTTATCTTTGATAACATCTTATCAAGATTTGGGTGTCCTAGAATTCTTATGAGTGAGCAAGGATCATATTTCTTAAATAAGACTATTGAAGTATTGACTGAATAATTTCAAGTATATCATCAGAAGAGTACTGCCTATCATCCTCAAGAAAATGGAACTGTCAAAGCCTTTAACAAGATCCTTGAACACTCTCTGACGAAGGTTTGCAATGCTAACAGAAATGATTGGGACCTTCGAATTCCAGCAGTACTATGGGCTTATAGAACCACCTGCAAGAAGTTGACAGGCCATATACCTATTAGGTTGGTTTATGGACAAGAGGCAGTCATGCCCATGGAGTACATTGTCCCTAGCCTCAGAATATCTGCTTTTACAGTGATGGATGACCCAGATACGATGAAAGAAAGGATATCAAAGATAATAGAACTTGAAGTGGACAGATTCATTGCAGGGTTCTAGCAGCAAGTACAGAAAGCTGGAGAAAAAGCATCGCATGATAGACACATCAAGAATAAGCAGTTTCAGCAGGGTGATCTTGTGCTCTTATATGACAGCAAATTCATGAAATTCCTAGGTAAGTTCAAGACAAAGGACCATATATAGTGCAGAAAGTTACTGATGGTGGCACAGTCGAGTTAACTAAATTGAATGGAGAAATTTTACCTTCCATGGTGAATGGAAGTAGGTTAAAGAAGTACAGGGACAAACCGAGGACCCTTGATCAGGAGTAACATCACGAAGGATAGTCTAAATACCAAGAATAGTTGGAATTGGGTACTAGACTATAATGAAGTTGTTCTCAAAGGTATGAAGTGTTGAAGACTGTCAAATTCTGAAGGTTGAAGTTTGGTTGCCGTATAGGTCAAGATGGGTCGAAGGTGCATTTTGTGTCAAAGGTACTTATCAAGGCGAAGTTGAAGTTAGTAGTTATGTCGAATATCAAAGGTGTGTCGTAGCCTAAAATGTGATGGATGGGACAAACTACACTTGGCGGCGCCGGCACGAGAACTTCCCTAACTGCCTGCAATAATGAGATTTTGGGAAAATCTGGCGCTGTGTGGACAGGATTTTCGCCACTCCATCAGATTCAGCATCATTAATGCACCATGATAACAGATTCTATTGCGGGATTCTATAAGATGCTAGACTGGCCTGTGACTCCTGCATTGTGCATCTCTTTGAGTTTCTTCAGCTGGAACTATGTCGAATGATCGTGAAGTCTAGGAGTTATTACGATTGGTCAGGGAGAGAGATTTGCTTAACCTTTTGAGCAATCCACCCATCCATCCATGTTCGACCAAGGCACAAAGAAAGGAAAAAGTTCGCTCTAAGAGGAAGAAAGAAAGGCAGAAGTGCACTCTAAGCCGCACGACAAAAAGCACTGATCTTCAGAGGAAACCTCTGAAAAATCCCAAGATGTATCCTCCCGGTTTGGCAGAACCGAGGCGACTGTTTGTCTTATGCACCTTGACACACAATTCTGGGGACCATAAGTTGTGGATGGTCAAATGTTCGACAAGTAGATCGAAGGGTGGGTTTGCTGATAGATCCAGAAGGCCGTAACCAGCAAAGGAACAAGCACCCGACAACCGCATGTATGGCTTCGACAAGCAGCGCACTATGTTTCACCAACAAGATTCTACCACCAGAAAAGAAACTGAGTGTCTCGGGACGAGACACTGGTGAGTCTTAAGGGCCTGTTGGGGTGCGCACCCTAACGGTCCTTAAGGTGGGTAACTCCACGGAGTTATGGGAGTTTGTAAGTGGAGTTACGACTCAAAATAGTCTTAGGGGTGTCGGGGTTGAGTCAAAGTCCTCTCTTTGTAATAAACCCATGGTTTAAATCTAGGGTTTAGGGTTTGGGGTGCCCATGGTTTAAGCCCATGGTTTTGTAATAAGTGCACTATAAATAAGCACTCTTGTAAAGAAGTCAGTTTAGGATTTTTGATGTAAGAAGAATTGATGCGGAGCTAAGGCTATTTTGCAAGAGAAGGTTAAGTCCCAGCTGTGTGCGTGGATGACCTCTGCAGCTATGTGCGCAGAGGCCTGCAGCTGTGTGCGTGGCTTTGAGGACTTGAAGGGATCTGCAGCTGAGTGCGTAGATCAGAATTGTGGTTTTTGTAAAGAGTTGAATAAAACACAGTTCTGTGGATGGAGCCCCTACACTGGGGGTGAACCATGTTATATCGTGTGTTGTGGTTTTTGTTGTGTTGTTGTTATGTTCTTTATGCATTGATAAATATATATTTGATAAGTAAGATCACTGCTAAATATTAACTTCACTGGAATTCCTAGGAAAGGGTTAAGCAAGGCACTGTTTGTTTATCTAACTACAAAGCTAAATAAGTAACTATTAAAGCTCTGCATTGTATGATTATAAGTGTTAGAAGCTAAAGGTACAATAATATCCCTCTTCTTCTTGCAGAAACTTGATTCTGCGGCAACCCATAGCTGTTTCGGGTGAGACTGCAACCTGTTTGCAGGTTGTTGCCGAAAGGGACAACACTGTGGGTCTTTTGTTGGTGTGAATTTAATAGTATAAAGCCCGGGTCTTCCCTATAGCCCAACATACTCTAGGGATTTTATATTGTATCTCACCACGTTCGAATCAACCGTAGGGGTAGTCCTAGTCCAGGAGGATGATAAGCTCCAAGAGCATGTCATTTTCTATCTCAGTCGTGCTTTAGTCAGACATGAACTAAGGTACTCCCACGTCGAGAAGTTGGCTTTAGCAGCTTTTTATGTTGTTCAGAGGTTATGTCACTACATCCTACTAAGGACTACAATGGTAGTGCCAGATGTTAATCCTTTTCAATATGTTTTGTCCTGATGGATTGTTGGAGGCAAATTCAACAAATCGATAGTCATTCTCCAAGAGTTTGACTTGGATTTCCAGTCTGCTAAATTTAAAAAATCCTTAGTTTTTGTTGAGCTAATAGCAGAATTTCCAATGGAAGAAGATGTAGCTATTGAAGAAGACTCGTTCCCAGATGAGCACATCTTTTTGATTTCCACCTATGATCCCTAGTATGGAGATATACTTATCTATCTCTAGAATTTGAAGTATCCTGCAGCTTTCTTTAGGTAATAACGATGTAAACTACGCCTTCATGCCAAGAACTACCTCATCATAGGAGATACTCTATATCGTAGAGGGGTAGATTCTGTTTTGCATTGATGTTTGACCCATGAGGAAGCAGATATTATCTTGAATGATGCCCATAGTGGAGAGTGTGGGGGTCATTTATCTTGGTTAGCAATGGCCCATAATATACTACATGCCATTTATTTCTGGCCCATGATCTTTAAGGATTGTGTGGAAGCCATGAAGTGCTGTCATCCTTGTCAGCTTTACATTGGGAAGATGCGGTCACGTCCCACTACGCTATTTCCTGTTGTCTCGGTGGGACCCTTCATGAAGTGGGGGATTCATTACGTGACGTGTAACCCAGCCTCGGCTGAAGGGCAAAAATATATCATTGTCACTGTGGACTATTTTACGAAATGGGCAGAGGAAATGCCCACCTTTAAAGCTGACGGGGAAACCACAACTTTTTTGTGTTCAATCAAATTATAGCACGGTTTTGTATACCCAAGGTGATTGCCACTGACCATGGAAGTCATTTTCAAAATAGCATGATGGCAGAATAGACCACTATTCTTGGATTCAGACAAGAACATTCATCTTCGTACTATCCTCAAGCAAATGGTCAGGTTGAGGTTGTTAATAAAACTTTGAAAACTATCCTCAAACGTACTATTAACACAACCCATTCTAACTGGTATATCATGATACACCCCACACTTTGGGCATATCAAACTAATGTAAAATGTGCTACGAGTTTCTCCCCCTTCCAACTCGTTCATGGAGTGGAAGCCATTACCCTGGTTGAATGTGAAATCCCATCCTTGAAAATAGTTATTCATGTGTTACCTAATACAACAGAGCTTGAAGAACATTTAGTACATTTAGAACATCTTGCTGAAAAGCATAGAGATGCACTAACAACAAACCAATCTCACAAAAATAGGGTCAAAAGCCAATATGATAAGTCAATCAAGCCTCAAATTTTCTCTAAGGGGGAACTTGTTTTGCTCTAGGACCAAGACAAAGAACCCCTGGGGGCAGGAAAGTTCAGGCCTATGTGGTTAGGAGCTTATATCATGTGAAAAGTATTAAACAAAGGCACATATGAATTGATTGACTTTGATGGGACTAAGCTTCCTGAGCCTAGAAATGGGCTTTACCTAAAAAAGTACTATGCTTAAGCTTAGCACTTTTTCTTGTATTTTATTGTATGTATTTTTTATGTACACTAGTTCATTAGTTTCTATTTTTTATACTATCTACTGGTTGTTTCAGATGTCTTTCAAGATATTCGTAGGTTTCACTGATGGTGCCAGCCGCCACACTTGTAATCTAGCTTCAGCTGCATGAGTCATTTATTCTGCCTCAGGACAGTTAGTTGCCTCCGGAGGCGCTTTCTTAGGTCCTGCTTCTAATAATGTTGCTAAGTATAGGGCTGTAATTGAGCTTCTATGGGATGCTTTGTCATAAGGTATCACCCACCTGGAATTTCGACTGGACTCTCAACTGGTTGTTTCCCAGCTCAATCGGGCTTATCAGGTGTAGAACCCTATTCTATTACGTCAGTTTATGCAAGTTAGGTTATTGGAAAGACATTTTGAGTTCATTACATTCAATCATATTCCAAGGAATCAAAATTTATTAACTGATGCATACGCTAATTACATCTTGGATTGGCATTTAACACATTTTCCATAAAAGTATACAGCACACACATAAAAAAAATTGTAAATAAACCGATAATATATATATATATATATATGAATACCTGTCCATAGATAGGTTGAGTTTCTGATCCTTAGATCTAGTCATAACTGTATAATATACAAAAAATATACAAAATATGGATCAAAGTCCATCAAATGCCCTAGGTCTAATCTGGACCACCCTGGTCCCCCTGGTCTCCCTGTACTCTGTCTTCTTTAGCCTCTTCAGCTTCAACAACCTCAATAGCATGTATGTATACCTATACTGCTTTGGCTACCTGCCTCAAAAGGCGTATCCAGACAGGTGGTACTCCAAACACAAACTCTTGCATGATGGCTGGGATGTGCTCAATCTATAAGGTGGGTACTCTCTGGGTAAGTCTTTCCAACTTCCCTTTAAGAACCCTAATAAGTCCCTAGTCCCCTCCTAGGACAGGACAGACATACATGCGTGGATTCCCTTCAGGGTGGACTGGTCCAATATTTTCATTTTTACATGTTTATAGGATTAAAACTCTTATACATATGTATATATCTCTATATTTAAAATTCATAAAAAATTTTAAAAAAAATTGAAGATAAAAAATTACCTAACTCTCCCCATGCTCTTCCTAGAGGGAGGGCGAGGTTTGGATCACCACGAAAATCCATTCCAGCATATGGAAACTGCTCCAGTGCTGGCAACTGTCACTCCCACCAAAAGTAGAAGTCATCGTCATAGACACTTTGCACTGAGCCACCACCTCCCTGGTGGAGGAAGATATCTCCCCATCTACTCATCCTAGGCTGAGGAGGAGAATGAATTGGTAAAGGTACTATAGGGCTCAATCTCGACACTCTCTCAAAGAAGAAGGCTACTTGTATTCTAGAATATCCAAAATTCTTTCTCCTTCCTCTCTTGTAGTCAGAGAGTTGTTTCTTCATAATCAAGATCACTCCCAAGCACCAATCATATAGGCCCCCCTAGATACAATCCACTGCTAGTCTCATCTAGTTCTATGTAGCAAGGTGAAGAGAAGATTATCTTGCAACTCTCACTATGGTACTTGTCAATACCTATAGAGGAAGATCACGTATGTGTACAATAGGGATGCAACTCCCTCTCTTTTGTGTGCCTGGTGCACAGTATATGTCAATGTAGTTATGGACACTTAGAGGGTCACTACCTTTGCTGGTGCCTTCCAAGTTTACCGAAGCCCCCCATCGTGATAGACTGGCAATGAAATAGATATCCTCTGAAGTAATATCCAAGGACTCACCTTGAAATTCAAACATGCACAAATCATGATCCCAATAATTTATCATGAACTCTAAGAGGTGAACATTGGCCTGCATAGGTGATGTATAGAAAAAATTTAACAACCCACTTGAACGTAAAAAATTCATGGTGGGGGCATCTTGGAGTGCTTGTTGATCCATATCTTCATGTTCGTGCTCCCTCCACTCAAGCACCATCTTCAAACCTAGTAAAAAAAGCATTGCAAACCTTTAGTTTCATGTAAAATTTCAAAATTTGACCCTATATGCTTCTTGTTCACCTCACGCAGTGTACACAACTGTCTAGTAAGGCATGTCGTGTACTGTACGCCACTATCCTTCAGGGAAACCCACATACAGAACGTGTGTACGTGAGTTTCAATATAGCGAACCTGTGTACACAGCATTCCTTTGTTGAGGGTGCTCAAAAATATAAAATTTGGGCTCAATTTTGAAATTTGCTAAGATCAAATTGAAGAGCTTGGGGTGTAGTCTTACCTGACACTTGCGGATTTGGAATTGGTCCACCAGATTGTCCACATCAAGCAATTGAAGGTAGAGGTGAAAACTTGTTTTTTATGGCTAAAAATCCAAATGGTGAGTTTTATTTATGTTTTTGAACTATTTACAGAAATATTATTTCTCAAGTGGGTTTTTCCGTATAGTTCATAATTCATCAAACTAATACCATATCTTTTTGCCTTGTGACAGGTTTATCATCATTTCCAAGGTGTTTTTTGCTCATATAGGATGGTTTTTTGTTATGTCACATGCATTTTGTGTCTATACCTACTCCATCTTAAACTTAGCAATCAACATTTTAACCAAGGACTATGGTATTGCTAACCATTAGCTCCTTGTCTTTACCATCATTCTTCCATGGATAGGGCTTTCCTCTCATGAGTATCCTCATTTAGAACCTATGTTGTCTTTCAGTACTCATGTTGCAGCTGTCTTAGGTACAGGGGAATTTTTTTAGCTATTTTTCACGCCAAATGGAGCCTCATTTCGGTCTCTTTTTACAAGCTATTCGTTTATAGGAATCCCCGCCCTTATGGAGTTTCTTTAGGCCCAGGTCTGAATCCTTAAAAATAGACTTGACTGCCAAGTTAACTTGTTTGTTCAAGCTTGTTAAGAATATGTGAATGGGCATCCGAATTAGTGGTAGGTTATCTTTTTCTCGGACCATGCAGAATAATACTAGAAAGGATCACTCTCTTTTCTATGGAATTGAGAAGATTATTCTCAGGCATAGGTTTATCACTTTTTTAGACATGAGGGACTAAATTTACTAAAAAGGAACACCTGGTATGAGCTTAGTTTTCTCTATTTTCATGCTCTAGACCTAAACATGAAAAAGATTCAGAGTGTACTTTATGTCTTTGTCATGCTTGTTAAACACTAAAGAACAAAGCATCGAGTTTATTGTTGTAAGCCCCATTTCTCATACTCAAATGTATCTTTTCGAGTGATCTTGCTTTCCTTCACACTCATAAAACTCAAGCTATATTCTGCTCTTGACGGAGCATTGGGTAGGTGGTAATTTAACCTTTTTCGGACCTCCCTGACTAAGTATGAAAAAGGTTCACCTTTTCTTCTACGAAAGTTAAGAGAGTTCTTCTGTGGTATGTTTTATACTTTTTCGGCCTCAGGAGACTAAATTAGATGAAAAAGGACCCCCCCTGGAGTCTTCTTTGGAGTTTTCAGATTGTCTAAATGTGAAAACACCAACTGAGCATGTACTAGTTCGAGCTCATAAAATCCACGAATCAGTGACACTATCAAGCATTATTCCCTCTTTTCTTCAAGCTTGTTAAAAAATGAAGAGAGATCTAAGTTGACTTTCCTAGACTCATTAAAATTTAACAGGGAAGGTAAGGAAGAAGTTTTCTTTTGGTTTTCAGTTAGTGTCAGAATGTCATCCTTAAACATAGCACCCTCTATTTTTTTCGATACTCATGTCTCAATGTTCACTTTCAGTTCAACTATTACTTCAAGTTTCTTACTTCTCCTCTTGTCAGTCCTACCTGGGGAATCTAATCATGTCTCCTAAATGACAGATAAGTCTAGTTGTTCTATCTATAAAGTTAAAAAGATGCCTTGGGTCATCTCTGTTTCGTGCTCATTGTTCAAGGAATTAACTCAATGTCTAATCTATATCCTGATCCCATCATTGTCGTATTTGTTATCACTTGTGTCTCCCTTCCTTTACCCAGTTCCTAGTCACTCTTGTGATCCGTTGGAGGATCTATTGATTTCCTTATCACAGTATGGTTCCACATCAACACTTTCTGATGACGAGCAACTAGAGTTTTTTTACGATCGTACCTTGGGATTCACTTTCATTATGGCTGAAATCCTTTGCTTCAGTTGTTAATTATCACCTATTGATTGACAAACTATTGAATCCACTCCATGTTTGAATTCAATAACACCTATTCACATGGCTTGGATTGTATTGGTTCTTTGGGATTGTTTATGAATACCTTAGTTTCCTATATATGGACTAAGTTGCACAAGACTATGTTGTACCTATTTACACAGCTTCCAAATCTTTGAAGACTCATCATTATTGTATATTGTGGCTTTGCTCCACGTTTGTAATATACGTGGTCTAGTACCCGTACTATATGATGTACTCAAATATTGTAAAGGAGCTAGTGTTCCAGTATATTGAACATAGCATCTTTAGATATGACTTTGTATATGAAATTATTATGTATTTGTTTCAGGTACTACCTCTGCTCCATTGGACTTCTGAGTTCTCCAAAGATAATGATTATAATGTATTTCATACATCGCTTCCCTTTGACCTCACACATTAGGGGGCATCTGTTATCAACCCAAACGACACTTCTCTGTCCGAGTGCCGACACTTCATATGTTGGTACACAAAAGGACACTTTTGGTCCAATTTTTTCTTCTCTACCTATAGGCACCATAATATTTTCAGCTTTACACCCATAAGTTAGTTTACGAATTCGAAAGTGAAAACTAGTCAGATTTAATCCCACAAAGAGCATACACAATTTTCAATGATGCACAAAGACACATAAACACAGAACTAGAACTCAAGATTTATTATTATATTGTTGTATAGGTTAAAAATAAACTATAATGTGTTTTATTTATCCAATGGATCCCAATGGATCTTCTACAACAAGATTGCTTCACTAGAACACCCAAAAATACATAGAAATCTTGACATCAACAAAATGTGACATATGATTTGCCACCACCATAATGTTGATGTATATGTAACTTCCGAATGTATTCTTCTATGTATCTTATATATTGTAACCCGATGTTTATTCCGGGATGTCTCTATTATGTATTTGAGTCATGTGGTCATGCCCCAATGTTCTGATCAGGAGGATTAATAATGTAATCAAGTCATATCAAGTCATTAGGTAAGTCCCCACAGTTTCGGGGCACTTGAGTTATTATACACTAATTAAGGTGTAGGCTCGAGTAGTAATTATTAGGTTGAGCCTACGTGTGAAAAGGAAATTCAAGTGAATGGATGAATATAAATAGAGAGTGAGAGTCTCTCTATTTATCACTCATGAAATACATCACTTGCTCTCCCAAGTGTGGCGCACTACTGGAGAAGGAAATTTTGGGACTAGACAGAAGACAAAAGACTACAGCTGTTTTGGGAGATCTCTTACTATTTTGGTGTTGATTCTATCTTAGAGGAATTTTTGGGGTTTTCTCCTTTATGGTTTCCCCGAGGAAAACTCTTTGTGTCTCTTGTCTCTTGTGATGTGCTTATGTTTTATTGCTGTGCTTGTTATTCTCTCAATGAAAAGATCCTAAGATCATAATGCTAGCTTAAATGTTGAAAAACTAACATGGAATCAGAGCTGACCTGAGAAGAAGACATTGTACAGCTACAGGAACTAGGGCTTCCTATTTTTTGGATCTTCCTCCATAGATTTGTAGCAAAAGTATGCTAGGATGACTCTCCATTGAAGGGTGCATCTTTCTGTCGATGCGGAATTCAATTTCAAGCATTTTCAGTTTCGATGTGGAAATTAGGGCTTTCTACAGAAGAGGAATTTTTTGAGTGAGACCAGCATAGGATTGTTCTCCTCATAAAAACCGAATTTAAGAGACCTGTATCAAGAAATTTGGTTGGGTGAAACTCCGGGAAAGTCAAACCCTAGTTTGACCCTGAGCTAGGAGAAACCCTAAATACTAAAACTGATAAGTTTTGGTACAGTCGCTATATTCTCATATTGGCAAAGTCTCAAAAGCTAAAAATTTCAGGAGCCGCATATACATTCCTGATGAAGCACGTGTCAAAACATTAGACTCAGATTCTCTGTACTCCAGGAGATATGATCTCTTCAAGTTAGGGTTCCAGCCTCTTCCAGAATTCATCACTGAACAGGACATCTGGGGAGATCTGCAATATATTGAGCTACAGAGGTCCAAATGGAATTACTGAAGATGTTCCAAAAAGGGCACGGACTTTAATTTCGGTGGTCCAAATATCAGACTCAGAAGATGAACCAGTGACACGTGGAATTCCATACAACTTCACTGTTCTGAACAGTCCTGTAACAGGTCACCTTGGGAAAAGGATCATAAATCCCAAATGGTGAAACAAATTCTGATGAAACCTAATTTTTTAGATCAGGAACATGTGAGGTTACCTCAGTGAGAAATTTTAGACATAGAGGATCATTTATTTCAAAGATATCATAGAAAAATTAATAGGCATTTCTGCAGAAGAAATCAGTAAATAAGGGCTTCTTGTTTCGGGAGCTTCCCCCCACTGTTTTTAGAAAAGGAGTACATTGGAAAGCTCCATTTGAAGAGATATATCTGTTTATCCAATCAGATCTGAAAGTTTCCAAGTTTTGAAAATTATGGTTTCTGCAACAAACCCTAGATCAGTGAACTTCGGGACAAGGACGGACACCTCAAATCGGTAAGATCTAATCTTTTGTATTTCCATTTGAGGTTTTCATTTCAATATGATCTATCAAAATAGCTTGATGATAAGCTTGGTGAAGTTGACAACTTCCAAGCATAGAAGTATACAAAGAAGACATTTCCTAGCAGCAAAAGCAAAGCCAAAGGCATTCTAGAAATCATCCACTCCGATGTATGCGGTCCAATGTCATCAAACTCACTAAGCGGGTATGCATACTATGTTTCTTTTATTGATGATTTTTATAGAAAGACATGGATTTACTTTATGAAAAACAAAGATGAAGTGTTCAGCAAGTTCAAGGAATTCAAAGCCTTGATCAAGAACCATACTGAAAACAATATCAAGACCATTCGATCAGATAATGGTGGAGAATTCACTTCGAATGAATTCAAAGAGCTATGCAAAGAAGCAGGGATTAAGAGGGAGTTGTCAACTCCTTATAATCCACAACAGAATGGGGTTGCAGAACGGAAGAACATAATTTCAAGCTATTTGAAGGGAAGAACAAAAATCAGAATATGACCTAAAGAATCCAGTTGAAGAATGTGAAGATCTAGAATGTAGAGACCATGCAGTCATAAGAGTCTCTCAAATCAAGAACAACTTGAAGAGGTAAAAGAAAAAGTGAAGAATTCAGAAGTGATGATGGCCACCTTGAATGGCCTCCCAAGATCATGGAATTCATTCAAGGAATGTGTTCCAGAAGGAAGCGATTACTTTCAGCAAACTTTGGGAAGAAGAAGAAGCTTGAATCATAAGAAGAGAAGAGAAGAGGGGTGCAATTGAAGATCAAAATATCGCCATCCAAAGAAGATCCCTCAATCAATGAGGAATATGAAGAACTAAACTCTTGAAGAACTTCTTATCCACCTTAGTTTTTGGATAAGAAACGATGCTATTATGAATGAAGAAGACGATGAAGATGAAGGCTCAAGAAAGAGTCTACCCTCGAAACAAATAAAGATAAGTATTCAATTGTCATTTCATTATATTATTTTGTTATGCATTTGTTTATATTCAGTTATTGTATTATGCATGATAGGATGTTTGCATTAACGACAGAATACTACTAATATGCATGTGATGGGTAAGTAGCTCACGGGGCTATACAAATTCTCCATTGCTACTTATCTAGAATGAAACCTCTTTGCTGACATATTGGATTAGTGCACAATCTCAATGTTGTCCTGGTAGAGATGGAAGGCATCTAGAAAGTTTCAATGAGATATGGATGAATGTTGTATTGGCTAAAGTAGTTGCATGATCATATATTTATGCATAAGTGTTTGCCAGTATAAATATTCCTTATGAAATGTTTCTAACCATACAAATGTGTTTGACTTGTAGGAAAGACCACATACATAATCTGCTACAAGCAAAGAAGAATGAAGAATTTTTCCGAAGAGCAAGTGACGATAGTTCAAAGACAAAGAATAAATATGACGAATGCAGCGACATCATTGATACAGAACCTTTCATCCATGGAGAAGTCACCAAGAAGAAAGGGAAGACCAGTTCAAGAAGAATGATGCCAGGGCGCAGTATCGAGACCTGAAGAGAAGTTCATAATTCCATCATGCAGTAGATGGAAACATCGTGGGATACAAAGCAAAGATTCATAGCACGAGGCTTCTCACGAAAGGAAGGCCTAGACTACGAAGAGACATTTGCAGCCAGTAAGAGTTGAAACACATACATGATGAGATTGATGAAGATATTAACCTTTTCTACAAGGTTGAAGATGCAAGTCTATACACTAGATGGTCACATAGAATATTATTAGCATAGGAAGCTACTTGTCACTCCGGTACAGAATGTTTTCAGTGCATAGAGCACAGAAGACAGAGGGAGTATGATGCTTCGCTTCAGAGGGAGTGACTATAGAATATCTTGAGATTCGACATGGTACGACAGGATGGGAAGATTACTGATGACTCTAGTCTTTACTGAGAGTAAAGTGGATTCCAACCTTTGCTTCAAGGTTGAAGGAAGAAGACCAGTGATGCTCCTGTTATGTGTTGATGCAGTATTTTCTAGGTATGGAGGTGTGGCAGAGTGGAGATGGAATCTTCCTTGGACAAGGGAAGTATGCAGTAGAGATCCTGAAGAGGTTCAGGATTATGGACTACATGACCACACCTATGGCATCGAACATGAAGCTATTGAGTGATGCTTCATTAGAGTCGGTTGATGCTACGATGTATCGTCAGATGATTGGGTCATTGATGTACCTGATGAACACAAGACCAGACATTTGCTTTACTGTGAACACCTTGAGCCAGTACCTGACAGATCTGAGAAGTGTTCACTTGATAGCTGCAAAGCATATTCTAAGGTACCTGAAGGGTACAATTGATTATGGGCTCAAGTATGATGCGAATCAGAAGATTAACCTGGAGGGTTATGTTGATTCAGATTGGGCAGGCAGTGCCATCAATAAGAAGAGTACTTCAAGATGTTGCTTCAGTATGGGATCAAGTGTGATCTCTTGGTTTAGCAGGAAGCAATCCTGTGTGGCACTGAGTACAGCTGAAGTAGAGTATGTCGCAGCTTGTTCAGCTAGTTGTGAGGAAGTATGGCCGTGGAAGCTATTGTCTGATATATTTGATCTCTAGTTAGATGCTACTTGTGACAACTAGAGTTGCGTGAAGTTGTCAGAGAATCTAGTATTTCATGACAAGTTGAAGCATATCAAGATCAAGTATCACTATATCAAGGATATGGTGCAGAGAGGAGCAGTGAAGCTCCTGTATGTTGCGAAGGAGGAATAGATAGCTAATGTATTGACGAAGCCATTGGCTAGGTTGAAGTTCGAGTACTTTAGAGAGAGACTTGGTGTTCTCCAGATCGAGGCTTCCTCCAAGAGAAAGTGATGAGACCCATACCCATTCTGACATGGTGAGAGGATTTGTTCCTTCCATGGTCAGATGTAAGGGTTGAGCCATTATGTCATGGTGAGAGGATTGGTTCCTTCCATGTCAGATATGAGTGCTGAGATCCATAGCCATTCTGATGGGTAGGTTAGCTATAAGGGATGAGCCATTCTGTCATGGTGGTAGGGTTGCTCCCTTCCATGTCAGATATGAGCGCTGGCCATTCTGTTGAGCAGGACAGATGTAAGAGCAATTGCCATTTTAGGAATGGAGGCACCTGGTCAGTTACCAGGAACACTCAGGGTAAGAACTGAGTAGCCATTCTGATGTGATAGAGGGATGTGTTCCCACTTGGTCAGATGTAAGGGTTGAACCATTCTACTCATGGCTAAAGGATTAAGTTCCTTCCATGTTAGATGTGAGTGTTGGCCATTCTGACGAGCAGGTCGGATGTAAGGGCAATTGCCATTCTCTAGGAGAATGGAGGCCCTTGGTCAGTTACCAAGTAGCTCAGTCGAGGAGGACTGGGGGCCATTCTAATATGATTGTTGGGATGTGTTCCCCTCATGATCAGATATGAGTGCATGCCCTTCCATCATTGTGAGCAGAATGTGTTCTCGCCTGGATGGATGTAAGTGTTGAGCCTTGTTACAGATGATAGTAGGTGTGTCCTATCATGCTGGTGACTATAAGTGCTGTGCCATTTCACAGATGATAGTAGGTGTGTCCTATCATGCTGGTGACTGTAAGTGCGGTGCCTTTTCACAGATGATAGTAGGTGTGTCCTATCATGTTGGTGGTTGTAAGTGTTGAGCCATTTCACAGATGATAGTAGGTGTGTCCTATCATGTTGGTGGTTGTAAGTGTTGAGCCATTTCACAGATGATAGCAGGTGTGTCCTACCATGCTGGTGGATGTGAGCGTTGTGCCTTTCCACAGATGATAGTAGGTGTGTCCTATCATGTTGGTGGTTGTAAGTGTTGAGCCATTTCACAGATGATAGTAGGTGTGTCCTATCATGCTGGTGAATGTGAGTGCTGGGCCTTTCTGATGGGATTGTAGTTTAGTACATGATCAGATGTGAGTGTTGGGTGTGCCTTTCTGACGAGCAGGTCAGATATAAGTGTTGGGCGAAGACCTACATGAGGGTAGGCCTACAACCAGCATGAAAAAGGGATGGCTCTGTAGAACTTCCTATGATGAGAAGAATCATGAGATAGCACCAGTGTTGATCCAGATTGAGTGATGATCCAAATCCAGTAATGATGATTCAGTAGTAATGATCCAGATCGAGTGATGATCCAGATCCAGTCCAGTGATGATGATCCAGATCGAGAGATGATCCAGATCTAGTGATGATGTTCAATGATGATCCAGATCGAGTGATGATCCAGATCCAGTCCAGTGATGATGATCCAGATCGAGAGATGATCCAGATCTAGTGATGATGTTCAATGATGATCCAGATCGAGAGATGATCCAGATCCGATGATGACTTTAAGATGAAGATGACTTGAAGACGAGATGATCCAGTTGATACAGAGAAGAAGAGCAGTGCTGAAAATTGTGTCGAAAGAATACCTTCCTAGTTAAGAGGGAGTGTTGATGTATATGTAACTTCGGAATGTATTCTTCTATGTATCTTATAAATTGTAACCCGATGTTTATTCCAGGATTTCTCTATTATGTATTTGAGTCATGTGGTCATGCCCTGATGTTCTGATCGGGAGGATTAATAATGTAATCAATTCATATCAATTCATTAGGTAAGTCCCCACAGTTTCGGGGCACTTGAGTTATTATACACTAATTAAGGTGTAGGCTCGAGTAGTAATTATTAGGTTGAGCCTA
>LPNX010487328.1:267382-279755 GCA_001517045.1 Pseudotsuga menziesii
ATTGCACTATGTTTGTAAATCCCTATTACAAGCATTGATTATGAGCTCTGGTAAGCGCTAGGAGTTACTGAAAATAATTTTAATAACTTTCAAGTAAAAATGACTCAAGAAAAATATTGATCTCATCATACTTATTTATAAGTGATTAAATGAAATTTTGAATTTTTGTATTCTCATCAAGCACTAAAGAGATACCTCATGAGGGAAATCCAACATGCAAGGATGTTTAGATTTTCCTAGCCTAGTAGACCTGAACCATCTGTCTACTTGACCTTCATGAAGAAGTGTCGTTAAGTCTAGGGATCATAATACATGATGCCCAAAGACAAATGTTAACAAGTATTTTAATACTATGTATTTTATACATAGTATGTATAAAGAATTAATTATGATTAATTATATAATTAAATAAAGAAAGAAGAGAAGCTCCACCAATTATTATTTATTGTCAAATGATTAATAAATAGTGAAATATCTATGAATGACTAACTAGGAACTAGTTAAACGTTCCTAGGTTAAGAATTGAAAATTACCCCAGTAAATTAAAAAGGGTTAAATCAAGAAATCAAGGATCTCTTGATTTAACTACCCCTTTGATTGAAAAGTCTGTCTATAAAGAATCAAGCCAAGCAAAGGCTTGGGGGTTCTGATTTTTTTTAGGAGAATTATTATTCTGCTTGTTTTTTGTCTCAAGTGTTTTCTTGGAGAACTTTTTCCTGCAAGGAAAATGAGGACTGATTCAGAATTGAACACTAGTTACACTACAACAAATCCTGGAATTAGCGTCCCATTTAGCGTCCCTTTTTAGTGTAATATTTTTTACATTGAATGGTCAAACTAGACGCTAAATGGGACGCATCATGGACAAACTTAAAGCGTCTCAAAAAATGTCTTTTTTTGCTTCCTAGATAGCATCCTTTATGGCGTCCAAAATAGCGTCTATTTTTTTTTTCTTCCAGAATAGCATCCAACTTTTCTTCCTAAACAACGTCAAGGTTTGCTTCCTAAATAACGTCATATTTTGCTTCCTAGCAAGTGTCCACTTTTGCTTCTTAAATGACATCCCTGTTAGCACCATATTTGCATCCTTAATAGCACCATGTTAGCATCCAAATTAGCATCCAATATTGCATCCATTTTTGCAACCACTTTAGGATCCCATTTTGCACCCTGTTTTACTTCCAAATATGTGTCAATTTTTGCTTCCAAATTTGCATCAATTTTTGCTTCCTTTTTTGCATCGTGTTTTGCTACCAAAATGACACCAAATATTGCTTCTATTGTTGCACCATATTTTGCTTCCTATGTAGCACCATGTTTTGCATCCAAAGTAATGTCTTATTTTGCCACCATATCAACGCCATGTTTGGCTTCATCATTATCACCACGTGTTGCATCATTTTTAATGTCTAGTTTCATGTCTTATTTTTCTACCATATCAACTCCATGTTTGGCTTCCTCATTAGCGCTACGTGTTACATCCTTTTTAATGCCTAGTTTCACATCTCTAATTTTTTTTTCACTAATTTAGTCATTTTTAGTAGTTTTATATACAAATTTTGGTCATTTTGTTCGGTCACTTATCTCTCATTGTTTGGTCACTTATCTCTTATTGTTTGCTTACAAATTTAGTTGTTTTTAATCGATATTATAATATCAATAGGGCATGGAGGAATCGAACCACCAACATTCTGCTTGTAAGGCAGGCGCTCTTCCATTGAGCTAGCACCCTTTAAAAATTTTGGAACCTAACTCACAAAGTCTTCTATAATGCTAAAAAAGATCAATACACAACTTTGAGTATCTAATGGTCAACAAAATATGATAGATTATATAATTTCACAATATAATATCAAGCAAGTTATGAAATCCATAAACCTTTTCTAGAAATTTTGAACTAAAATCAAGAAATTGACTTAATGGGATTGCAAAAATGACTATTCCCTAGCAGCCGTAAGTGTACCACTATATGAGACCTATCAACAACAATTATCTTAGTGTGGATGCCAAGGATATAGTAGATAAGCATGATCATCCTAGAGCCATTTATAAGTGGAGCAATAAGGAGAATTGAAAGAGGATGATCAACCCAATAGTTGGTGCTTCACATGGATCCTATCCACCATGGGATGAGAAAAGTCCCTTCTTCCATCAATCTAATGACTCTACACAAGGACAAATGGTTAGGATATATTGTAATGCCAATTCATAATGTTGATTTTCTTCCTAGGGGTATGTTGCAGTGCTTGCACTGGGAGATATACATGATCCCCAACAACATTGGTTGTAAGCATATTCATGGGGCCATAGAGTATAGAATGAGGCTGTCTTTTTATCTTTTTCTTTTGGAAAACCAAACATGATTTTAAACACTGGGAGAAAAAATAGAATTAGATATACTTAACAAACTACAATCATGACAGGGCATATGATTATACTTTAGTCATTTTGTAGACGTTGGAAATGGGTACAACTACATAAGGGCTATAAACAACATCCATTTAAATATGAATGCAAAACCTTCCATGTCAGAGGAATACTATTTCTAACATAAAGAAACAAAGAAGCAAGAAATGGAAGCTCTAGGGGGATACACATAACATTAGAACACAAAATAAACACCCTAAAGAAGTTCCATCTAGATTTTGCATTGTAAACAAGAAAGCATTCATAATATAGACAAAATTGACTGTGATCATAAAATAGGTCATATTTCAATTACCTATATCATAGTGTGATTACTCTATTGGTGAGGTTTCCATTTTGGTCACTACAGAAAGATCTTGTCATGAAAAAATCCATAATATTTAGAATCCCATTATTATCAATTGGCATATAATATCATATTTAAAGCATAAAATGCCATGTTCAAACACTCATTTCAATAATCATATCTCATAATGAAATAATGAGAAGAAAACATATTGATAAAATCAAGAAATTACCTTTGATGTCCCAATGCAAAACTTGGTTAATATGGCATTGCATACATTACTTTACCAACACAACCTGCACCACACAATAGAAGGTAGTGTTTAGATATTAAGAACTAGAGAAGTGTTGCATTATTGAACACTAAACAATAATTCCCTTCAACTTTTGTAATTATTCTTAGTTACTGAATAAGTTTCTATGGATTTTATATTGAGGGGAATTAAAATAATTGTATTTCGTGTTAAGACGAGGTGCTAGAGTAAGTGACGCTCAATAATATAATATAAACAACACAAAAAGAGGAGTGGTTGATGCAAGTTTTATTAATTTTCAACCTCAAAGGACATAAAAGAATTGAATATGCATCAGGATCTACAATATCCCCCAATAACAAAGCGAAGACTCTCACATTTTTTCAAGGACCAGCATTAATCAAGAAGAAAGGAGAGACCCAATTGTCAATGACTGGTGACTCCACCATTATCATTCAATCCTTGGACAAACTGACTCCAATGCATAGTATCGTCTCCCAATCCTTTGCTTCACAAAAATATCTTTTCCACATCCTAAGATTGTAGGACAAATGGGATATGCATAAGCCAATCTGGGAGTAACCCTTGGGAAAGGATTGATAAAAATCAATAAGGGTGTGTCGGTTTGTGCACCACTCCCATGGAATGTTTTGTATTTAAGGTTATGAACCACTCACAATGCAATATTAATACTCAAGGTTGCAACACCTTATCCATATTAATGTTGACGTGTGAGATGTTGAATATTGTCACTGCCCCAATGGTGAATGCATGTGGTTTTAAAATGGAGTTAAATATGGAAGGGCATTGTGTGCTTGAACCTAGTCCCATTTTTGGCTTCTATAGTAGGGTGGAGGAGATTGAGTGTAGGGGAGACTAAACCAGCCCTCGATTACTTCTGCGCCAGCACCCTATCACTTTCAAAATAGGCCATTGTCATTGACTAGACAATCGTTGTGTTCTATGCGGCCTACAAGGGTTTCAATGTGGCCTCCAACAATATGAGAAAGATGTCATTGAGACTCAATGTAATGTGAATAATTCAAACTTCAGGTGGTTTTGCTGGAAAGAGGAGTTGGATAAGAAGTTAAAGGATAAACAAAGAATTAGGGACAATTGTGGAATTGAAACTGTGTCTCAACTATTGGGATTGAAGGAAATAAAGAAAGAATTATGTTCCTTTATGCTCTTCTCATGTCAATGATTTCTGGAACTAGAACCTCATCTGGGAGAGTTGAAAATATCTGGTCAATAAATTTATGGCTCAAGTTCATATCTCTCCAAAGGTATCCCATGATATCTCCTCTTCAAATGTTGCTTTAGTTGGGGACCCATCACCCAATGGTTTCTCTTGGGGGTACCTAACAAAGAATGGCTCGCACAACACTTCATAGACCTGGCTATGGAGGACTACATGCACTACCAATATTGTGGAACATGAAGAAGCTGGCATGCACATGGATAGGAAGAATTTTTAGTTTCTCCTCTATATTTCTATAGTTACTAAGAACTACATAGTAATAGTTTTTTTATCTCAATTTGTACAACGATTTACCAGCAAGAATGCTTATTGTGGCTAAAATTAGCTTCACTATAAAAATTTAGAAGGGAAATTTATTTTTTGTTAGGGGATACAGATCCATTAGGCTGTGAGACACACACTTTAATATGCATCGCTATCTTCTATATCCATACCTTGGTTTCTCTTGGGGGTACCTAACAAAGAATGGCTCGCACAACACTTCACAGACCTCGTTGTGGAGGACTACATGCACTACCAATCTTGTGGAACATGAAGAAGCTGGAATGCACATAGATATGTATAATTTTTAGTTTCTCCTCTATATTTCTATAGTTACTAAGTACTGTAGAGTAATATTTTTTCTATCTCAATTTGTATAATGATTTACTAGCAAGATTAATAGTGGCTAATATTAGCTTCACTAGAAAATTTTAGAAGGGCAATTTAGTTTTTGTAGGGGCTACAGATCCATCAGGCTGTGAGACACACTGCAATACGCATCACTATCTTCTAGATCCATAACTTGGATCTTCTTGTATTGTTCATCTTTCTTCCCGAGGGGCTTCCCACCTTGGAGCCTACCGATTATCTCTGCATGATTTAGTTCATTTTCATTTTTTCTTTCTGCATATTATTTATTATAGGAGATGCTTTAGAGCTCCCACTTTGTATTGACATCATTGTAACCTACAGTCTATTTGACCTACTTTAGTGGTCACTTGTCGAACATTAATAAAATTATCTTATATTATCTACAACAATTACTCCTTTTGTATTACAACACTACACAACTTGGGTGCAGTTTTCTCAGTTAAGTAAAAGAGAACACATGAAATTACATGTGTTAGAATACTAAGCAGTTTTCTAATTTCTATCTTAAGTCTAAATTAAGTTAGGCACATGCAGTCTAGTAGGTAGGGTGGATGCTTGAATGACTCATATCATCTTCAGTTGAGGTTTTATTGTGCATGTACCTACTCTTCTTCTCAGTGTATAAAAGAGAAGGCAGGGGTATAGGTTTATCCATTCATTTTGGAGCAACAAATAGTGAATTAGTTTCCTGTGGTTTTCCTGTAGCAGATTTCATATCAGATAATATGAAAGAAGTAAAATATTTAGACATTCCATCTACTAAGATTGTTTTGGATTTTAAGAGTGAGTAAAAATGATGTGATTTAGGAGTCAGGACAGACCTGTTAGTTTCCGTTATAATTTTTCAGATGTATGTTTTTGTAAATTTAATCATTATTAGAAGAAAATGATTTGAATGGATTTAAGGTTTCAAATATCTATTAGTTTATGAATTCTTTTAGTACAAAGTCTACTGAACATGGTTTAAAAATTTTATCATGGTACTAGAGCACAGTTTCTGAAATTTACCAAATTCCATATATCGAGAGGAACACACTATCTAGAGTAGAGAAGTGTCTGAGGATTTCAGTGGGTAGTATGTCTAAGCTTCAGTATTCAAAGCACAATTGTGCAGTGATTGTCATGTGAACCTCAGAAGGTTTGTGGGATAGGAAATCCTATTTTTGATGCAGTGATAAAGCAGTGGAAACAATGGCCATTCCCAACATGTGAACGTCACTTATTGGAGGGAGCCTCTTCAACTTTGTGTTGTGGAAATTGAGATTGTAAAACCTTCCAAAAATAGTATACTTGTGGTACCTTGTAGAGAATATGGTTTCACCACCTACAAACCCAAATATCTGGAAAAACACAACAAGGTAGTAACCACAAAGTAAATCCTATTGGATTTACTGAAGTATCACTTGATCCCTTCTATAGTCAGGGAAAACACAATCGAAGACATGTATGATGCCTTGGAAACATTGCTCCAGAGTGTGAATATATCTAAGAAGATGCTCTTGAAGAAAAATCTCACCTCTTCCCATACAAGAAAAACATTAGCAAGCAATCTCATTAAAAAGCAAAGATGAAAGACCAGATTGCAACAGTTGGAAACACAGTTGAGGATAATGAGCTAGTTTGGGTTTTTATGAATGGTTTAGTCCATTGGAGCATAACCTTGTCCAAGTAATCAATGGTTGTGAATTTTTCTTGAATTTAAGTAGTAATCAAATGCTTTTATTGGAGAGGAGATGAGACTACAAAAAGTTTCCATCAGTTATGAGGATGTTTCAAACTTAGCCCTCATTGAGAAGGTGATGGACGGAGGAAAGAATGAATCCAAGAAGCGTTAGAAGAAGAAAGAATATTCAAGGCCCCATAGCTAACAGAATAAGGATTTGAGCCATACCAAGAGCTTCAACTGCAACAAGCATGGCCATTATGCTTCTTGATGACCTAAGAAGAAGATGGGTAAGCAAGGGTAAAATGGTCGTTTGGATTTTCCTAAATAAAAAACATAAAATTACCCGATGAAATACAAAATAGGTCCTTAGAACTGGTTAAACTATCATTCAATAAGGAAGGTTAACAATAAATCCATGTTGCTTTCCAATAAAAATAACCAGAATAGTCCTTTACCATTAATTCTCAAAAGGCACATGACCATCAAGGCTCTCTTAGATTCCAGTCATCAAAGTAATGGAAAATGAAAACAAATGAAGGTTTATATTAAGCAGATTGAGGAACACTTCAAATTTTTTGTAGGGAATTTTCAACCTATATATTGGTCAGGAAATAATAGGATGCAAGATGGTTGTGATCACCGTACTACTAAAATGATCAGAACAATTTTGTTGTTATATAGTTAGACCCTACAGAAAGAAGTCAAATCTGATTTAATATTTGTGCCTACTTATTGGTTTTGGTCTTTGTGGATGAGGCTGTGGTATTTGTGGTCGTACCACATAAAAAATCTCATTGTAATCAAGAGAAAAGAAGGTGAAGAACAATTTTTTGTTGTACTTTTTATAGTACCAAAAGGGGAAAACAAAGAAGAATATCTATAAGAAAATTAGACAAATGAAGCACTTAGGGGTTTAACTTCACAAATTCATTATGCTCGATATGCTACAACCCCATAGATTGAGTATATTAAAGGTTTGATATAGATGTCATAGGATAATATCATCAAGAACATTCAATACTAGATCAACTCCATATTCATGATAGAGATGTAGAACAAGCCCTTAAATAAGTAATGATAGAGATCAAGCAAGTCCTGACCATCACTGGTAAAATCAATAAAAGGAAAAAAAATATTTGGGTAAAGAAAAACACAAGGAAAAATTAGATATATCTAGACTACCTCTAAATTTTTGATCTCAAGAAATGTTTTTTCGGCTCCTTCCATTGGAACAACAACAACCAAAAAATAAAGAAAGAATAGGAGCAAGGTTGAGATTGGACGAGAGACAAATTCACCCCAAGAAGCTTTGGCAATGGCAGTCCAATCAATCCTTCCCACCACTAAGGATAAAAATTCCCAAGTAAGAAAACCCATGAAAGGACTCCATACCATATGCACAGACCTCAAGCTCCAAATATGGAAGATGGAATGAATATTTACCAAATGCCATGGTCACCAGAAGTTCTATAATGGAACTTGAATGGATCTAGTAATCAGCAGATAGAATACATGATTCTTAGAATGTTTACTGTCTATAGAGATTATGTACCCAATGACAAAGATCCTACTTCTTGTAGAATGATAATACCAACGTTTACAGGAGCCCTGCAAAAATGGTGGCAAAGAACAATGACAATGGAAACATGGAACAAATGGGAACAAACAAAAGTAAAAAATGTAGAGGGACTTGAAGAATCTAACCTAATAGGTTGCATGAATGCAGAAATAATTAAATACCGGGGAGGAATAACATAAAATATGAAAGCTAAAAACAACCAATTCCTGCTAAATATGAAAATCCTCCTATATTTTGAAATTTTTCATCGAGATTGGGTAACCAGAATACAAGATGTAGAAAATGGTGATAGCGAAGTTTGGAAGAAAAATACATTTATGCATTTCCAAAAAAATTCCCAGGATTTTTCACTAGTGCTTTAAGTAAACAATCCTTGACATAGTACAGTTGGGATGATAACTATGACATCATACTTAGCTGTATAGGAGATATATGCATGAGGAGGAAAACCACCAAAGCTACTCAAGAATATATTCCAAGAAAAGCAAGAGTATGCAGACAATACAAAATGCAAGAACCATACTACCCCCAAAGAAAATAGAGAACAAAAGGCTAGAAAAAAGGAAAAATTGAAATAATACAAGTATGTATATCCTAAGAGATATAGGAAATACAAGAAGAAAAAGGAATTAGAAAGGTACCATAGAAAAAGGAGGAAACCCAGAAAATATGGCAAACGGTATTCCTCGAAGACTAGTAAGAGTAATTACTAGTATGAAAAACAAGGATGAGTTTGGAGGAAAGTCAAGATGGAAGTATTTTCCAAAACCAAAATGCTACAAATGTGGCACACTTGGGAATTACGCAAATAAATGCCCAAACCCAGCAAATCCAAGAGAACAAACCAGTTTCTCTAGAGTAAAGAAGGTACATATGTCCCCAAAAGAGATGATAAAAAATTATAAATGTCCACTATGCGGAAAGAAGGGACACAGAGAAACCTAGTGCCCAGAAAGCAGAGCCTTTGGAGATACATACAATGCAGAAAAATATTCTTCATCAAATTAAGTAAACTGCAATTATTCTTCATGATAAGAAAGCATATATTTTGATCAAATACTGAAAGATGGAGAGGACCATCAATGTAAATGCTCTGATTCAGAAGATTGCCATTGCTTAAACCCAGAAGAAAATTTCAGTAGCAATCCCAATGAAGATGACGATAATGTTTATGCTACATATCTTGCAAGGGAAAGAATATAAGGCCTCCACTTTCTAATGAAATATGATAAGGACCAAAAATCAGGCCTCAATGATGATGAGACAAATTGAAGAAATGGAAGAAGGCCAAGTGAAAGAAATAATGAATAAAGCCTTTGCAGAAGCATTCCTACAAAAGAGAAAGGAGAAATAAAACTAACGATCAAGGGCTAGTAGTAGATCAAGGAAGTCTGATTTCCACACAAAATCAAATTGGAATCTATTTGCAACAACTCTCCCTTCTTATGAAATAAATATTATGCCATTGCGAGAGACGGACAAAAAAAGAGGTAACACTACATGACCTAGCAAGAGAACAAAACAATTTGAAAAAAAAGATCAAGGAACTCTGAACCACAATATAAAATCTTGAAATCTAAATAGGATCCAGAAAGCTTTGATGAAGAATAAATTGAAAGCTCAGATTCAACCCTCCAAATTGAGGAAGAAGAAACAGAGGAGCAAGAGCCAAGAGATTAAGGGTCCAAATTCACTGACATAAGAGACCTTAAACTTTTTGATTTTGATGTTTTTAGTGTAAACACAATTGTGCACCAAAGATATACTATCTCTCTTGAAATCAGGATTGAAAATGAAGATTTTATCTTTCCCATCCTGATAGATTCTGGACCAGACATTAATATGATATATATAGATAAGGTTCCTGCCAAAATTGGTCATCCTACTCACCATATTATTCATGCAGTAGGATATTCATCTATGGTAATGTTTGAGATTCCAATAGCTCAAGTTTGTACGAACCAATAAAAATTGGATGTAAATTTATATCTGATGAACTTAAATTCAAATTGCATAGTAGGAAACCCATTCTTAACTGCACCAGAACCACATGGTATAACATTTGTAAGAGGAATCAAAGGGTTCTACCTGACAGTTGAGAAAGAACATAAATCTATGTTCCTTCCATTGATCTTGAAACGAAGGGTATCCATGGTACATAGTGTGAGAACATATCGGATGGTAAAGAGATTACTCCAGAATGAAATTGTTGCAAAAAGAAAAATAGATCATGGCGATAAAATATCAAACCAGGATTGTGAATATTATAGAGAAATTAAAACAGAAAAAGTGGATGGATATCAAAGCTCAGATAGAAGAAATATATTACAAGGGAAAGGTTTATGTAGCTGCTCCAAAAGCATTTTGGTGCAAGAAAAAGAATAAAATCTCTCTGCCATTCAAACCAGATTTCAAAGGATTTGTAGAACACTCAAATGTTGTCCCCATTAATAAAGAGATGCATCTTCATTGCAAAAAATAAATTCAAAAAATTGGGTATTTGAGCTATTCTTAATTCCTTTACAAGTTGCCATGCAAGGAACTCTTTTGCATGTATATACTATATACGCACACTTATGGGTGTCTAATTTATTCTTAATTCCTTCACAAGTTGCCATGCAAGAAACCCTTTTGTAATATGGAGCAGTTCCCCTCAATTAAATAAATAGTTTTTTTCACATAATATTTTCCCTGTATAATTTATTTTATAAATTTATTATGTATTCTTCAGTATTTTTGGCCTATGAAGTACTGATTAGGAGCAGGAATACCGATTTTTTTCATCTACCAATATGCATCATAACTCCATATTCGAAACTAACAGAAAATAAGAACAAAACACGTAATATGTGCAGGATCATATCTATTAAAATAGGGATTGATCGAAACTTGACAGGGTTGGAACTGCTTAGCACTAGGTCAGGTGCCAGTAGGTACCCTTTAGTCCAAAGGTGTCACAGTTGGATTGCAAATATATGCAACTTACAAATTTGGTATAGTCAGATGCATATGTTAATGGAGAAAAAATCCTAGTTGCGTTAGATCCTATAATTTGAGGATGGGGACTGACAATCATGCAAATTACTAATTGTGAATTTGTTCCGAACAGACATGAAACAAAATCTACAAACATTGAAAATCTCCATACTTGAAAATGTCCTCAAAGCCTTCCAATTTCACATGAAACAATATTTAAGCAAATCAGTTTCAAGTAAAAGGAAGAAAACAAAGACTGTAAGATTGAAGAAATAATATTTCTTGATAAAAAAACAATGAATAATTGTAAGAATGACTATGGTTAAATTTTCCTTGTGGGTGTATGTGGGGTAGTGTGGGTTTATTTGTAAAATTAATCAAACTGGCACCGACTGGAAGAGGATGGGATTGGGATAACATACCTTGTACACTATATACACCTTGTCATGACAGTATTGACGAGAGGGATGAGGTTATTATCCAACACAAACCTCTTTCTTTCGATGAAATATCCACGATATTATCTGAAAGACATAGACCGATCTTGCAGATCGCACTCCCTTCTTGGGTCACAGATTGGAAAATCCAATGGATGATTCATCAAAAGAAACTCCATCACCCCTTTGCTTTCCTTCTTCTCCATTGGGGTATCAGTATTTATTTTCAATCCTTTCAATTACCCTATAATCAGCATCCTTCTTATTCAAACCCTCAAGAAGCAGTTAACATCTTCGGTATTGGTGGAAACCATAGTGAAAAGAGCGAAGGCATTTAATTACTAGGAAGCGTAGGCATAGCGCAAGATTCCATGGGCTTGGGACTCTTCTCGACCTCAACAAGACACATGGGGAATTTTTTGATGATGGATAGGTGGGAATTATAGCAGAATCGAGAGATATCGACCCCCGCTAACTTGCAGGCCTAGAGCATGATCATGCCTTGGAGAATATTGAGAGGGTGGTAATCCACCGTTACTCCGGCTTGGGGATCTCCAGCCACACTCCTCCCACCAACGTTCTCTTCTCTGCACTTGCTTCTATTTCCCTAACTGGAGATGAGGATATTTCCCACCTCCATCCCTCACCATTGAGTTCCAAGCCATTGTGCTACTACTGCACGGCCCAGAAGTGCCCCACGAGCAATTTTGATCTCCTCACTGTCTGAAATGAGAGCATTCAAATCCCCATTTCTACCATTCCTGTAGAAATTCAGGCCTGCAGTAGATTAATTTCACTCACAGCAATTAACAATTGATCATGCAAATTATCAACAATGGAGACTGAATATGGAGC
>LPNX010487328.1:284507-295832 GCA_001517045.1 Pseudotsuga menziesii
AAATTCCAATCCCCTAGACCATTCCAAAATTTAGTCGGGGTTTTGTGGCTCAATATAAAGGGTCACTAATCTTTCTCCCGCATACAAACTTCCTCAAATTTACTTTCTCGCTCACAATTTTGCTCTTTTCTTTCACCAATGCATTATTGGTTTATCTTTAATTTTATGTATGTTTTTTTGTGGTCTTATTTCATTTCAATGCTATTTTTCTTTTGTAGAGATGAAAATTTCTTTCACAAGTGAGTATGTATAGTAGGTTCAACCTTTAGGTTAGATGTACACTTAATTAGGTGTTTTTATCCATTCTGGAAGGTGAATTACTTTATTACCAAAATATTTAGAAAATGACACTAATACATTTTGGTAAATGGGCACCTATCATTTTTTATGAATGGTGAGCCTAAAAAGAACTAGTCCCACTTTCTCAAACTTGAATGAATCATGATGCATTTCGTAATCTTGATAATTGATCAAAAGATACATCAATATTAATATCCATGTCATACAAACCCCACAGAAGGATGTAGCATGCTTGTTCAAGTTTAAAATTAGATCATTGTCACAATTGTCGCTCAAAATTGTATCTAGAGAACAATGGATAAAAATTATAATGCTTATTGTGTGAAGATATTCGATGGGTTCAAAATATGGTTACCTAGGTCACTCAAAGTTGTAGCTAGAGCAAAACGCATCAAAATTCTAATGCTTATTGTGTGAAGGCCTTCGATGGGTTCAAAATAGGGTTACCTAGGTCGCTCAAAGTTGTAGCTAGAGCACAAAGCATAAAAATTCGAATGCTTATTGTGTGAAGGCCTTCTATGGGTTCAAAATAGGGTTTTCTAGGGCACTCAAAGTTGTAGCTAGGGCAAAACGCATGAAAATTCTAATGCTTATTATGTGAAGGCCTTTGATGGATTCAAAATAGGGTTACCTAGGTCGCTCAAATTTGTAGCTAGAACACAAAGAATCAAAACTCGAATGCTTATTGTGTGAAGGCCTTTGATGGGTTCAAAATAGGGTTTTCTAGGTCAATCAAAGTTGTAGCTAGAGCACAATGCATCAAAATTCTAATTATTATTATGTGAAGGCCTTCAATGGGTTCAAAATAAGGTTACCTAGGTCACTCAAAGTTGTAGCTAGAACACAAAGCATCAAAATTTGAATTCTTATTGTGTGAAGGCCTTCGATGGGTTCAAAATAGGGTTTTCTAGGTCACTCAAAGTTGTAGCTAGAGCACAACATATCAAAATTCTAATGCTTATTGTGTAAAGGCCTTTGATGGGTTAAAAATAGGGCTACTTAGGTCGCACTATCCAGAAAAAATTAAGAGCTCTCTGAAAATTAGAGAATTGTATGATCCAGCAAGTAGCTTTCAATGGCTAAAGGGTGCGCCTTCTCTAGCATAGGTTTTGTGATTTTAAGGTAACAAATCTGCAAGTAGAATAACAAATTTTCCAGTAAATATTTCCAATATTTATATGATTTTATAAATTGTAGATAGCTCTTTAGAGGCTTTCTTATCAAGGTTTTCTCTGTTGCTCCCTACCTGAAGATTGCTGCTTAGTTGCTTACTTTGGTAGTGACATATTTCATGTTCTTTGTCCCTTCAATTGCAAATTCTGCAATGGTATTCTTCTATACTCATTTTCATTAATACCTTGGCACCCTGTCTTATGTTACTATTATCATGGCTATTTTTTATAATGAATGGTTTCCCTTTCCTTTCATGTGTTTTTATATTTTCCATTTGTAAATTTCAGTTAATAAAGTTCCTTAGTATTTATTGTTTTATATTCTTTGTTTCATGCCATGAGGAGGGATTTCCAGAGTTCGAAAAGATTCATACATTTTCTTACACCCTTGGTACTAGGACTACCCTTGTTTCCACAGTACCATTCCTCTATTATTGTGAAAATTTATTCAATTAGCATGGTCAGTAGTTTTCTTCATTTAAGGAAACTACTACTTTTTCTCATGTTACCATGCAAAAAATTGCTACTACTTTTTGGCATCTATTGTTTAGTAAAGTGGGAGAGAACTTTAAGTTTAAAATTTAAACTTAAATACTTTAAACTTAAGTTTAAACTCTAAACATTGATCTGGAGGAAGAGATTCCATCATCTATCCCAATATGGTTAATACCACTTGTTGAGGCCTGGAAAATTGCAGGCAGCAACAGCGAGGGATTCTCCTCAGTCAACGTTCCCAACTAGCCCGTGACTGTTTGGTGTAGGGAATCCATCCGGTTTGTGGTCCGGCCACCATAGGTCAAGAAACAAAAATAAAAGGTTTTACCGGTTGCGAGCTGGTCCACCGTATATATTTTTGTATTTTTTACTTTAACTATGATATGCAAGTGCCTATTTAACATGCAGATTGATAAAGAATGGAAGGAGTAATCACAATGTGATGCGCAAGTTCTTACCTCTCATATTAAACTCTCAAGCATCTAAATCACACACACGGCAAGAAAATAAATCTAACTACCTACCTATCCCCAAGGAGCAAGATTGTAAATTATTAATGAGTGATATATCTTATACATGCATTATAAAGAGAAATTATAGATAGCTGATACTTCCTTCAAAACACATGAACAATTAAAGATATGTAAACAACTAGATAGCCAATTGCTTATGAACAACATTCATTACTCATGGTGGTAATTTTCATTAAATAGACTAGAAATCATTCAAACAAGAACATAGGTCCTAAGAGTCAGAACGATCTCATAGTTAGTGGACAATAGCTGAAAATGAAATAGTTCCTCTTCAACAAATCCATAGCATAACATTTGAACATCCCACCAAAATTTCTTTGATAGGCAAACTGTAATTCTTTATTGCAAAAGGAAATAGTTCTTCTTACAATATCTCTTTACTAATCTAACTGGGAAAAAGTCTCTTCTTCATCTAAATTCTCTATATTTATACAAAAGAACAAGACTGTTGAGCTGCCCACAAATAAATCTTGGGCTTCCCCAACTCTTCGCTTCCAAAAATTTACTTTCACTAAGTGTTTACAAAATTTACAACATATTGCAAAAGTGAACACATGTTCATGAGGAGGGCCCCGCTTGATTATTTATAAATTTCTTCCACGCCGAAGCCTCTGAGATGATACTTTCAAATTCAGAAGGTTCGAAGAATTGAATATTTATTTCAAATTTTGTAGCCTGGTTCTTGATGGCTTATATTCTGGCTGTACTTAGGTGAAGCTAATCTTCTAATAGGTGCACACTAATCGTGGAATGATCTACCTCATTCCTTAGGGTCTTCTCATCTACAACTTTAATGTGTTGTATTCTTCTTTCATCTTCTTGGTACCTTCTTTGGAAAATTTCCACAAACAGGCCGTGGTCCGAAAAAGCATCTATTCTTTGTTCAGCCTCTACCTGGCATCGGTTATAAGTAATTAGAATTCTTCTAAAGAATTCTGTACATGCCCCTCTTGTCTTCCTAATATCCTTCTTGAACTCCTCGGCTGTGTTGATGGCAAAATCCAATAAGTCGTAGTCCTGCCTAAGGGCTTGTTGATCCTTTGAGGGTAACTTTGCAAGAGATTCTACGTTTTCTTCTAATCTTGCCATCCTTCCTGTCAGGACTTTTAGGATGTCCTGAGATTTGTCAACAAAATATGAGGAAGTATCCAAAATCTCCTCCAACCGGCTATCTACCTGCACAACCCTGCATCTTTCCTCCTCTATGGCCACCTGTAGTTGAAGCATCTTGGCTCTCTGTGCCAGAACATGTTCTTTGAAAGGTTGAAGACTAACTTGTTGTTCTCTAGCTTCTTTAAAGCTGCTGTCAGCGAGGTAATCTATTATTTAATTTTTGCCTCATGCGCTTGAGATTGCCTCTCATTTGCTTCCAAGGTAGTCTTCTGCAACTCTGGATCCTTTATCCTACCTAGTAGCTATTCCTTCTCCACCTCAACTCTTGATATTCCTATTGTACTCTCTCCAGACACTCTTGGGCGGTCTCCATAGATATTTTCTCTATCTAGAGGACCTGAAGTTCATCCTTTGAAGACTTGATTTCCTTTTGTATGTCTTCAAACTTTCTCTTTAACTTATTATTTTCTTCTCTTTCCTTTCTCAGAGTATCTTTGAGTTGAGAAGAAGACTTCTTTGACTGCTCTAGATTTCTCATTATTTTATCTGCATTGTCCTCTGAAGCATGGATCAATGCAGCCCCCGCCTTGATAGTGAACCTGGGGTCTCTATCTATCCCGTATACAATGGCTGTATCATTTATAATCTTACCAGACAGGCCCCCAGTTTCAACCTTCCTCTCGGTTATTTTTACTATCCTTTTCTTTTCTTTATCATAAAAGATAGTATTAAAATATGGTACCTCTTCCCCTTTCTTCTGTTCAAAGGGGATTAGCCTAAGGGTGGGGACCATAGACTATTCTGGTGTGCTGGCAGTGGGTACTTCAGGATCTTCAATGTCAAGGTTTTCCAAGTCCTGGGCCTGAATTTTTGCTGTGGCAGAAGCTGATTGTTCTGTCACTGTTTGGTTCATATTTATCTTCTCTGCCTCCTACTTTTTCAGCTCCTCATCTAACTTCCTTTTTATTTCTTCTTCTTCACTTTTGGAAGCTTCTTCTACCTTTCTGGCTGCCTCTTATGTAGCTCTTCTTTTCTCCTCCTCCTCTCCTTTTAGCCATCCTTCGACTTCTTAGGCTAACCTCTGAGCTTCTTCATTTCTTTTCCTGGTTTCTTCCTCCTCAGCCTTTGCCTACTCGTCCTATCCCTTTCCACCTTTGGTGGTGATTTTCTTTTTAAACCTTTTCCTTAAGGCCGTCATGTTTAGTGCACTGTGGAAAATGGACTCCTCTCTTTCCCAGTGGTTAGTGTATTCAAAATGGACATTAGCCTCTTTGCAGTGCTCTGCAACCTTGTTACGAGAGTCATTCTTGTGGAAAGGCATTTCCCCAAAATGGAACTTCTCCAACTCCTCCACGAATTCATCGACCTTCTTTACTCTAGTAAATTTGTAACTCCCCAATCTGAAAGGCAAAGGAGGGTATGTTGCCTTCTTATGTTCAAATAAAAAAAATCCTATGCCATCTAGAAATACTTGCCTAACTGCCTCTTTGTGAATTACATAGTCTGTGGCATACTTAGGCAGTAGTGAGGGTGCTCTAGAGCCTCCAAACATTCTGAAATATAGCCCATTTTCAGTCAAGTAATAATCAACATACTCTTCAATCACCTGCAATGCCTCCTCCGACATGCAGTCACATTCTTTTAAGAAAATCAGGGTATACAATGGCATAATGAAATGCTCACACACCTCCCTGTAGTATTTGTGGGCCCACAGTGGCTTGTATGCTGAGTAAATTGGTGATCTTTCCCCGTCCCAGATGCATCTCAGTTTGGGAAAGGGTTGATTGCATAGTATGCAATCAATAAGTATGGAGCTCATGTAGAAATCTGATTTCTTTTGGGACACCGCTCCTAATGCTGATGCCATGTAGGCCGAGAGGCTATTGGACACAATGTTGGCCCAATTGAAAATGGTCCCATGTGTTGCAACATAAAAAATTATCGGCACCCACTCCAATTTAAATCTTTTTCCGTGGGCTCTCCCAAAAATCCTATTGAGCATCAAGGAAATGAACCTGTAAGGGGTTCTTAGGCTTGCGATGTCATATTCTCCAGTTGGCCTGGTTCTAAAGTCTTTTCCAGGCATGAGCATCCTCTTAAGTGTCTCGACGATGTCCATCCTGATGCTTTTCAGCCAGTCTTCAGTCAAATATATTTGAGCTTCTTGCAAGTGGTAAGCTAGGGCTACATATCCAGGGCTATAAGCAGCATAACCCTGTTTATCAACATTCTCCAGAATCATGGTGGCAACATATGCCCTGGGCAGAATCCACCCAATCACCTCAGAGCATGGAAAGAGTTCAGGTCTCATAGCAATATTCATTAATGAAGACCTCTCTATGTTGACATAGATGTTTTCGTCCTCAAAACCTATGTCAGGCACCTCTCGGTGCGTAATCAATCTATAGATTTCTCCCTACTGATATTTGGGCTCTACACCAATTATGAATTTGGTGTCTTCATAAATATATTCGACTCCGGTGATGACTTCGACTTCGGGTTCCTCTTCGATCGCGGGAGCCTTCTTCTTTTGACGCTTAGACATCTTAAGTTTCGAGGAATTTCCCTATCACGTATAAAATTGTAATTTAGGTTCTGTTAGGTCATTTCCGAACAACTTTTAAAGATTGAGATAACAATGTAAGCATTTTACCTCATCTGCATTAAACATGACTGTAGTTAAGAAAAATAAGAAAACATGTTCAAACAAATGCTCCTGCCCAAAAAACTAAAATCAACTTAGTCCAACAAAGCTCGGATGTGGAAAAACAAGTCTTTGTCACAAATGAAAACACTCTCGGGCCCTCTCTCGGTGCCATGACCTACGAGTTATGCGGACACCTAAGGAATTAAATCTAAAAATATTAAGGGCATGCTACTAGTGACAGCACCTTAGAAAACTTTAGAGGCTCATCTCACGGTCCATCTTAGACCGTGTAATGCGATACTACCCCAGACTGGTTCGGGTTTGAATTCGATCATGAACAGGGTCACTCTAAAAAATGAACTGAAAACAACACTAAGGTTATGGTTTGCAGAATGCGAGTGACTGGACCAGTGGAAAAAAACTTGGTATTCCCCAGGAAAGCCATGAAATCCTTCCTCGGACTGCCAAACACAAAATGGGGCAAACTGGTGCAGACAGTGTAACGACCATCTGCATCGATTTCCCCAACCATCAAGTGCAGGCTGTAAGACCAAAACGACCGTGGAAGAAAACATTAAGTAGACCACAAAGACCCCCCCACTAACAGTCATGCCATTCAATTCAGAATATATATATGTCAAGATGGGAACCTAAGTAAAACCTTAATCGCGGAGAAAAGAAATTAGCTCGTCCAATCGAACGGAATGGGAAAACGAGTACAAGGGCCTACCTGGCACTGTTGCACGACTGGTGGGAGGAAAACCATTGAGCTTCCATGGTGGAGCCACCTAGGAGTGAGGGTACCGACAGCGAGAATCCTAGTTTGCTCGAGTGAAAATGACAGCGCAGATAAAGTCCAAAAATAACAATAAAATAGTAAACTACTCGACCCACTATATATATACCGTCGGTCAACTACACTTGGTGGGAAAAAGGTCATCAGGCGGTAAAAAGCAAGGGATCAGTGACCATATCAACATTGCCTCTGTAATGTCAGACGATGAAACAGCTAGGAGAACTGTCGAGGTGACGGTAGAGAAACAAAATGATACTTGCATCAAAGCTCCCAAGATAAAAGCATCAGAGCGATAGAAGGTTGGAGACCCGCAATGGTGAAAACACAAAAGAAATCAAGTTCTGCAGACCGGCAAAAATCAGAGAAAAAACCAACATGACTTTAACCAAGAAACATCGGTCCCGTGGAAAATAAAATCAAACCATGCCGAAAAGACAACGCTTTTCAAAGCCGCAACGGTGGATGCTAAAAACTCAAGGATCAGTGAAACAAAATGGCGGGGTCAAAAAAGTTAATGCAATCATCGGGGAACTTCATAATGCGCCATCTATAATTGCAGAAAAAATAGAGACAATGCGTTCCGACAGGATTCCAACAAACCACCGATTGAGACAAATAAGTGAATAAAGGAATCAGAGAAAACAAATCTTGAATCGGACCCGGTTTATTGTTACTTCTCTGCAATGGCGGGTGTGCAGATGACTAGATTTCTGACTTGAACATCCAAAACACTTTCGATGGCAAGGTAAAACTAAAAAAAATAGTGAAACATTGCTGGCATAAAAATAGTCTTTTCGCAGAACATCAAGCAAACTCAAAAGCTGAGCCAAAATGAGTTAAAGGAGGGTCCCGAAATTTTTTTGAATTTTGGGAAAATGTTGCAGCTGCAACACAACCCTACCTCCCTCTTATTCCATGGGAAGATAATATCATTGAGAAAATAGGGAAACTGCTGTTCTTGGAAGTTCGTCCTTCTCTCTGTTAACCTGGATAACCACTGGTGCAACTCTATGTGGATACTACCAAAGAAAATTTCATAAATATCACAAAAAACATACCTTTATAAGAAGTCGTTTGCACACGCGGATCTTTGTTCTCTTGCTCAGTGAATTTTAGATAAGTCTCATCAAGCCAAATACTGATTTCCTTCACAGAGGGTCTCCAGAACATAGCCCTCGAGGTACGACGTAAACCCCTCTTGAGAAGATACTGAGTTCAACCGGCAACAGAACCAATTTGTTGGGCTATAGGGCAGACCTGGGCTTTATACCATTAACTTCGCACCAATAAAAGACCCACAGTGTTGGCCCTTTCGGCAACATCCTGCGAACAGGTTGCAGTCTCACCCGAAATAGCTATGGGGTGCCGCAGAATCAGGTTTCTGCAAGCAGAAGAGGGATATTACTGTACCTTTTGTTTCTAACACTTATAATCATACATTGCAAAACTTTACTAGTTACTTCTTTCAGCTTCATGGTTAGATAAATAAACAGTGCCTTGCTTAACCCTTTACTGGGAATTCCAGCGAAGTTAATATTTAGTAGTGATCTTACTTATCATATATATATTTATCAATGCATAAAGAAAATAAAAACAACACAACAAAAACCACAACACACAATATAACGTGGTTCACCCCCAGTTTAGGGGTTACATCCACAGAACTGTGTTTTTTTCAACTCTTTACAAAAACCACAGTTCTGATCTGTGCACTCAGCTGTAGATCCCTTCAAGTCCTCAAATCCGTGCACACAGCTGCAGGCCTCTACATACACAGCTGTAGATTTCCTTTATCACCCAAAACCCTCTGCGCACACAACTGCAGAGGTCGTCCACGCACACAGCTGGGACTTAACCTTTTCTTACAAAATAGCCTTAGCTTCGCGTTAATTCATCTTACATCAAAAGCCTAAACTGACTTCTTTTCAAGAGTACTTATTTATAGTGGACTTATTACAAAACCATGGGCTTAAACCATGGGCACCCCGAACCCTAAACCCTGGACTTAAACCATGGGTTTATTACAAAAAGAGGACTTTGACTCAACCCCGACACCCCTAAGACTATTTTGAGTCATAACTCCGCTTACAAACTCCCATAACTCAGTGGAGTTACCCACCTTAAGGACCGTTAGGGTGCGCACCCCAACATGAACTCAAACAAGAATCACTAACAGAGGCTGACTAGAAACATAAGTCAAAAATCATACCAAGCAAACGAGGTGGGGGAAAGAGCAAAGAGAAAACCCTAATGCTATAAAAAGGCTTACCACTATTAAAGCAAACTTCTTTTTCTTTTTGTAAATATATATTGATGAACAAATGCAATGATTAAAGAAACTAAGCCTATGTTGTTTGTAGTTTTTGAGATTGTATTTTAAAATTGAAATGAAAACTACTTATGCAAAAGCAAATGCAAAAGCTTGAAAATGTTTTTCTTTTCACTTTTAAACTTGCTCAAACTCTACCATGCACCTAAAATGCACTAAACTTGAGTATACTTGGACCTAAACAACTGTATAAAATGAACAAGCTGAAGTAAACAGGTCAAAAGAACCAAGAATCAACCAACAAAGGGAGACTAGGAACCCTAGCTTGGGTATACACAATGACAAAAAATCACTGTAAACTCATAAAGGAAAGTGACAAACCAACCATTATCAAAATATAGACTGGAAAAAACAATGCCCAAGACCCTGATCACTTATCCATATAGAGACACTTCAACCTATAACCCAACAGGACAAGCTACTTCAGCATGCAAACAGAAGACAATCCAAGCAAAATAAACCCAAGGGCTTTACGAAAAAGCACAAAGTGTGGTCACCAAAGGTCTTCAGACAAACAACAAAGTATTCATAAAGAAATCCAACTAACAAACATGAATTACACAAATAGAGGGACAAGCAAACCCAATCCTAAAAGAATCCCTATTTCCAGGCTTGTACGTGACTGTGTAGAAGGGCAACTCACGTACTGTACGCGACTGTCCAAGAGAGCAAACCGCATATGCAGGCCTCTATACGCGACTGTACAGAAGAAAAAACCATGTATAGGTACACAATTTTTCTCAAAAAATAAGAAAAATCCACAAGACTTTCAAATACTGTGATAAGTATGAACCAGGATAAAAGACCACACACAAATTTCAAAGCAAAGACTGGCCAGGGGTGACAGAAACAACCTATAGCAGTCTGGGCTCCCTAGCAGAGTCGCCAGTTCTGTTGTAAAGGAATAAACACCTTATAATCGAAGGTCTGGGGTTACCAACATACTCATGAAACTTGCAGGCAATCGACTCTAGAGTGCAGTAAAGGAAGTAGGAGGATAGGAAAGACTCACCCGATACACAACGATTGATCCTAGCTTGTCCTCTTCCACTCTGCTTCTCCTCCAAAGCCTTCAGGGATGCTTCTCCTTCACTTATCAAGAGTCAATCCTTCAAATACAAGATGATACATATATATAAATATGTTAGATAAATCATATACAAAGTGCTGAATCATAAGTATTTATTAAACCACAATATATGAGAGACATTCAAGACACATATGGAAGAAGGATTCTCTTTATTAACAATAATGAAAGAGTTCAGATTACAACCCAACGCCTGAGAAAAGGACTCCTCTGCAACTAAAGGATTCTGAGTTCCACTTCTCCAAAGACTTCTGAATAAACTGCACCAGCATAACTTTTCTCTCCAAATGTGTGTGATTAACACCCTCCCCAAGGCCTGTATTTATACTTGGTGAAATAAGGCGGTTTCGAAGGTTGAGGAGGTTGAGACAATTAAGGTGATTAAGGTTAATGGCTTAAAAAATCTCAAGTAATCATGAGTTTTTATTTGTAATGTCAAAGGAAGATGTACGCGGGTATCAATACTGGCAACTCGCGTATGACATGCGAGTTGCTTTAAGGGTAACCCGCATACAAATATGTACACGAGATGCAATAATCGATATTCGTGTACAACATGGGAGTTGCATATATAAAGAGTCATGTACATGACTTGACATATCTAAAAGTAAAAATAACTAGCTGGATGGATGATAAATGTAGTTCATAATAAGCCCATCTATAGTGTTTTAGGCAACCTTCAATCCATAAATGTCCTTTTGTGTGCCAACATGAGGGATGTCGGCACTCGGATGGAGAAGTGCCATTCATGTGGATAACACTAGGGTTTAGTGAGATCTTTACAAGTTATGAGATGGAACTAGAAACACATGGACATGTACATATTGAAAACCAACTAGGGTTTCATGAACAC